>LIEC01011239.1:4667-21503 GCA_001925005.1 Drosera capensis
ACCCCACCCCCCCCCCCCCCCCTTTTCTTTTCCAATGCTCACATCCAAGAATAACTTGTAATAATCAAATATCATAAATAAATATACATTTGAATTTTATTAATTAAGAACTTCAAAACAAGATGAATATTGAATATAAGAAAATCTTTAAAATAAATATTTATTTTTTAAAAAATATATATAAATATCTTTTCAACTTCAACTATAGCCATATGTTCATTATCGCATCCCGAACATCTTTTTAAATTTAACTATAGCCATTATCGGTATGAACGATCATTTTGTTCAATTTATTTTACATGATTATTATCTTGTGTCTTTCGTCCCACCTTGGTGGTGGCAAAATGCATCGCAAGGGGTTAAAGGATGGATAGATAATTATTTAATATGTATTAAATTATGGGACGAAATAATGAACATTAATGCTCTTTAAGTAAGATTTGTACTTTATGCATGACTCATGTGTAACATTTTAATGATTTAGTGAAATCTAATATAATTTAATGTTAACAAGTTTTTATATTACATTAATTATCTATTAAATTTTATAATAAAAGATAAATATTACATATATTTTTAATATATATATATATATATATTATGATGTATTTTGGGTGTGTGAAAACATGCTTAGGGTTAGAGTAGGAAAGGAAAAACAAAACTTTTTTTTTGGAGGGGGGAAGCCGTTCTCGTTTAATCATCTACTAGCACGTACACTTAGATTCGGACATATATAAACAACTCTATCTTGAGATCATTCATTTTTGTGTTCTTAGTTCTTTGATTTTGATATGTTAGATTTAGATGATATTGTCCAATCAAAAGAAATTGACAATAAAATTTTTTTCAACACATCCTTTAGCGCAAATCCTTTTTTTGTACTTAAAACACAGATATATGTTGGATGGCACGGAGCATTGAACCGTTGGGCCTAATAGGTTTCGACACCATATTAAACCTTCGGGATTCAATCTCAAAATAAATTAACAACGATAAAAGTAATTCAGGATCTCTCTGTGGTTGTCTTCATTTTCCAAATATTATTTGTGGGTAGAGTATTAAGAAAATTGTATCACTGGTGCGAAGTTAAATTACATCATTTATATTATTAATAGTGTTTTCAGGATAATTTTTCCAAAAAAAAAGTTTTATTATTTAGTGATGCGAACTAAACTTTATTTCGACAAATACACAAAATAAGAAATATATGATGTATATAACATCTTAAAGCCGCAGCAGCAACTATAACGGCAACTCGCTGGCTGCTGCACAGACACAAAGTCAATTGAAAAAAAGAAAAAAAAGAAAAAAAGAAAAAAGAAATAAAGCTTGTGAGTGATGGTGCTGCGCAACGGCAGCAGCAGCTGCGGTCCCTTTAATAAACTGGTTTAGATCTTCAGTGCCTACTAATAAGACATATGCACACACGTTTTGTGCATCGAACGAGAAAATGTGTTTTGCTCTCCAACAGTACATGTCGTGGCTTCCCTGTGCATGTTTACATGGCTTGTTAACTCATTTCACTTCTACCAAGACCAAGTTTCTGACTGAAATTTTGAGCTAGCCTGATGAATAAAGGAAGAGTGTGATCACAGCGGATAAAAATGTTAGCATGGTTCGTCAGCACCGTGAAGGGCAAGCCAGATTTCAAATGCCGATATATTATACCGGAATTGACCACAAGCTTTCCTAGCCCAAACCAGCGGCTGCGGAGAAAGAGCAGAAATCACCCAAATCAGAGACAGTGTCGTTCACCTACTATCATCTAGCACAAATTATCACTAGAAATAACCTGTTCCAGCAAAGGGATTGGCCAACCACCTACATTGATAATGCGCAACGAGAGGCACCTCCAATACCAGTCATCGTTCTTCTGCTCAGCTATGCATAGGAATGAGAAGGCCAGAGCAGATGACAAAGGAAAAATTACACAAATAACCAGATATATTACAATCATGTAAAACAGCATCGAAAATTCTTCCATTCGGAAAAAAAAAACCACAACCAATACAGTTTACAACAGGATTTTTTCGCATGCAAATGGTACCCCCTTCATATTCAACATTACAATTCATCGGACTACACAAAATCAGGAAAAGAACACACTTCTGAAGAAACTAGCGGTAGAACTTCCATCTCAAACTTCAACGACCAGAGTCTCTGGTGTTGGAAAGATTACCCTGTCAAAACAACCACCAATAAGGACACAACAGATAACAACCCGAACAAAAGTTTGCTAGAGAAAGCTACAACAGCAAGGCCATCAGCAAACACTTACGCTAGCTAAACTTGATGCCATCGATGTACAAGGAGCCATTATACGATTTTTCAATCACAAATTCTCTTCCAGATCATTAAAAAAAGGATTTGGTACACAACCACAAGCAGAACACTGGGATCAACAGACTAAAAACTATCCACTTGAATCCATAAGTTTCAAAAGATAATGAAAAAAAAAAGTCTGATATCTGAACAAGTGAAACACAGGATTTATCAGAGTAATGATCCATGAGGTGAAAAGTTTTAAATTCACAAAGCCCCATAGAAAGCAAAGAAGAAGGAACAGATAGATAGCCTTAATGGTGTAGTCATTCGACAGTCCCCGACACTTAATGTGCAATATGACAGCTCTTAAGCTCGATGACCTCGAGGTCGTGGACCAAAACATTTTCATCTAAGCAAGACATCTTTCCTTTCAATGAAGAGGAGCTTTTCGAATCTAGTTCAATCCTTTGAATTATTCTGGATGGAGGGATAACGTGGAGCTGCGACACAACCAACACTATGCACTCTCCTTACTAGGTATTCTGGCAAAGGGAAGGTTTACTAAAAAACACAAAGCAGAGGCCTAAAAAATAGAAGACATCTGAATGATCTTATCTTGACAAGGAGCATATTCCTGTCTCTAACAAATGCCAATTCAGAGGCCATGCAAGGGATGCAACTGAAAAAGGCCACATCCAGTGCACCATTGCCTCCCAATGCCAGGGTACATTGCTAAGTACTGCCACGTTATGAATCAACAAATCAAAATAAGTGTGCATAGAAATATCAAATAATAGAAAACCCAAAATCAATCAAAAATCTAGGGAAAGAAAACTGAAATTTTTCATCTTATTCATCATATGACCTCAAAATCTTCAAACGAAATTAACACTAATCAATACCAAAGAGCAATGGCATAACCATATACAGCTTATAACACAAAGGTATTGAACAATCTCCAATCATCCAGAACTTCCTATCCGATTCGATAACGTGAGTCGACGAAAGAAAATGAATGCATAGAAAACTAAATTAGATATTTCGAACTTGAAAATGTTTAAAAAAAAACATGCAGGAATGCACTTTTCTTTCACTGCCTAATCTATGCAAATCTTTTTGCCATTTTTAATATAGCCTACACTCAACCATAAATATTACCAACAACTAGCCACTGGAATAATCCAATGACAAGTAAACGAGTTTCCTCCAATTTAAACAGGAAAACATATGATCAATATTTAGTCTACTTTGCACACTACAATACTAACACCTAACAAGTATGATGAGAATTCGGCAGCTTTAAATACAAAGCAAGCAAATAGAAATACCTTTCAAAAAAGAAGAAGAAAAAAGTAAGCAAATCGAAAAGTAGCATTGACATGTGCGAAATTCTTTGACAGCGAAAACACACTGTATAAACTTCGTGAAAAATATTCATAAATAGTCATAACTACAATCTACCAACAATATTGTAGTTATGCAAGACTTTTTTCCATCAGTGACTAATTAATCGACACTGCAGAATCCTTCATTATGTAGACGGTAGGCATTAACCAAACCGTTAACTCAACCTCCGGAAATGTGTTATATGGTAAACTCATAGATTCCCATATATGTATACAATGACCCAAGGTCCCTATAAATATTGTGTTAAGCATGAGGTGATCAGAAAAGGGGGTAAAATCCCTGTCATTGCCTTTCAGAAAAATGGTTCTCAATATTTGAAGAGGAACATGTCATACGAAGTGCAGAGACCAAAGAACAGCGACAAAAGTTTCGAGGGATTAGAAGGTCCAATTTACCTCAAGAACGAAGGCCCTGCTGACATTATGCAAAGACTCAGTTTTCATACGACAAATGTAGTTCTTTGCATGCACGATATCAACGAACTTCGCCTCTCTTGCTGGTCCAATGGCATTGAAAGATTCAAGAGCGATCTGATCAGCTGTACTCGATTTACGGATGCTGAATTCTGACACACAGAGGATGGAACCTGGAGCAGCAACGCTGGTTGTCGAAGCATAAACTCTGCCGCCGCCAGCGTCAGTAAAATGGCATTCGAACATCTCCATATATGGGAGCTCCATGTGACCAGGTTTGAATATTTCATTTGTGAACTCTTGGTAGCAAAGTAGAACCCCTGAGTCAGCAGCGACAAGGCCTGCATAGTAACGAATTTTATCCAAACCACCAGAGAAGTTTGTGTAAAACAGGAGGACATGGTAGCGACCGTTTCCAATTACAACGACATCTCCACCATCCCCACAAATGGAGACAGAACTGCCCCCGTCAGGCAGTAGGAATCCACCAAACGAGTACAGAACATTATCAGAAACATATTTCCAAAAACTAGTAGCCGTGTCGAAACAGGCTAGCGAGTAAGCGAGAGGGGGCCTCTTATCCAACATAATCAAGAAAATCTTGTCGCCAACCACATAATGCCTCCGAACAGCCCAACGACCTATTAATCCCCTCCGCAGGATGTTATCCTGAACTGGCAGAGATTTCACGGATGAACCGCTTACATCCAGCCCCTCGATGAATGGGGAGGGATAATCATAATCCCCCCACACAGAGAGGGGATCACTACTGATAACATAGGTTATCCCCGCCAATGTCTCGACGATGGGTCTAGGCTTGGGAGAAATCAGGTGTGCGTCTTCGAGGAGGACGGGGGCAACAGGGTACGACGACGACGCTGCTGCTGATGTGGTCCCCTCCAGTGGATTGAATCTGTAGATGTTGCGTGGCATGTTGTTCTCGTCGAAACGCCCTATACCATACTTCCAATAATCTTTATGGGGATATTCGCCACCAACGAGATAGAAACAGGACTCGTCGACAGCGAACACGCCCATGCACCAGGGGAGACCGTACTTTTTGTAATCGACCTCGCAGACGATTGGTGCGTCCGGGAATTCGTAGCTTTTGGACACGTAAGATTTCGATCGTTGTTCGAGTTCGTCGAGATCGATCCCCAAAAGACGAAACGCCATCGCCACATACACAACCCTCCTCGATCGTCGCTGCCTCTTGCTCGATCCCATTCCCTCCGCCGCCATCTCCAATTCTTCCATTGAAACAAACCCTAATTTGAAAACCCAAATTGAAGTCGCCGATGGAGCATTGGGTTGCTTAGGTTTAACTGTTTATAAGAGGGAATTGGGCTGGATTGATAGTTGGGCCGGATTGTCGATGGAGCCTGCGTAATTCATCTGAAACTGGCTTTCCTCATCTTTTATTAGGATGTTTGTTTGTTATCGGGCCTTGTTTCATACGGATGTCTAACGCTTTGTCAATAATTACGTTGTTTGTTTTCAGTTAAAATAAAGTGCCAAACTGATGGTCTGGAGCATCATTATTGCTTTTTCCAAGTTCTTTTCAATCTTTCAATTGAAATTAGGAGATGTCTCTCCCTTTTCTCATAATTTTCTTTTATTTTTTTCCTTTTTACACTTAACATTAAAAATCAATGAGTACTAATAACTTTAATTATATGATGCTTTTTTGCTCTCTATGATTAATAAAAGTATATCGTTTTCTTTGTGATGTATAACTCTATCAAAGCGTATTTATGACGATGCAAAATAAATTAAAATACATACCAATTTGTTGCTTTAACTTTTTATGTTAACTTATGCCAGTTCTTTTTTTTTTTTTTTTTAAGTTAGTTCACAACTAAGATATAAACTTCGATTATGGTACACAATGTATATGCCTTTTTTAGCGGTCATTTTTATTTTCTAAAACATTTTTTTGGCTTCACCCTTGAATGAGCGGTCAGTCATTTCCACAACAGAGATTCTTTCTTTATATGGTATTTAGATATGTCGTCAGGTTCAGTCTCATCTCCCTTTTCGACAGAATTTCTCTTTTCAAATAGGTGAATTACATAATGACTATGTTTGTCTAAAACACTAAATGGTCTTAGGGCAGCTAAGGTTGGTTTCGTCTTTTGCATATCCCTAGTTATACGAATAGATTCTTTAGCCTTTTTTTCGAAAAAGATCACAAAACCCTCTAAACAAATTATGGCACTTAATGTTCTTTTTTTGTATTTTCTTTTCTTGATAAAGGATCGATTCTTCAGCCATAGATCGCTACTAATGTTAAATTTCATGAATCCCACTAAAGTTTATGCAAAAGGCGCATATGGGTTCACAACAATAATGTCCTATATCATGCAAAAATTGAATGTTTTGTATCACAAGGAACAATAGCTTGTAATATATACAAAACTTTGGAGATATTAGCTCCATGAATTAATTTTGACCGTTGCATGATCAAGGAGCAAAAAGAAGTAAACTAAAAAATAAAAAAGCAATCTCCCACGAAATAGCCAAGTATTTGTGTACAAAGGGGAAATGGTCGTTATTTACATCAAATGAAATATGATAGGAAATAACATTAAATGAAATATGATCGAAAATCATTGATTATAATACTCCCCCTCAAGGTGAAGAGTGAAAATCGCGAATCACCTTACATGTAAGACAATCGAAATCTTGTTTCCTTAGGGCCTTCGTGAGAACATCAGCTAATTGTTATCTGGGTGAAGTGTATGCAGTTTGAATACGGTCAGTTTGGATTTTATCACGGATAAAATGATAATTAATTTTAATATATTTTATCTGCTCATAAAATAACAGGATTAACAACAATATAAAATGCAACTTGGCTATCCCAATGGAGAGAGGCAGGATGAGGTGGCACAAAGAGGTCATGTAAAAGTGCTTGCAACCATGTAACTTCGTACGAGGCAGATGCCATGGCGCGATGCTTTGCTTTGGCGGATGATCTTGAGACCCTTTGTTATTTCTTAGTTTTCCATGAAAATGGACTGTCGCCAAGAAATATGAGGCAACCTGTGATTGAACAACAAGTGGTTGTACAAGCCGTCCAATCGACGTCGCTGTAAGCACCAAGCTACAACGGGCTGGTAGAGGAAAGAAGGATGCCGGTACTGGGAATGCCTTTGAGATAGCTGGCAATGCGAAGTGCTGCCTGCCAATGGGGCTCCCGTGACCGACTCATGAATTGACTCAAGTAATTGACAGTAAAAATGATGTCGGGTCGACTAACTGTTACATAATATTTGTCACTGCAAATCATGTTTCACACACATCTCTTGTTACAGTCAAGAATCACATTTGCACACAACCTCTTTCAGACTCCTTTGATCCACTAGAGGAATACACGGCACAGTGCATTGGTGGTCAAATCATGATAATCATATTCGATCATAGACTCAGCCTATCTAACCTTAATACGCATCTATTGCAGTTGCACCACTTTCGAAGCTCTGTCGCTCCTGATGATGATTCTTCCCCACAGAGTAGGAGAGTATTCAATCAAGGAAGAGTTGAAAAAAAACCATTGTACATGTAATTGAAGGGGAAAACAACAGCACTACGTACAGAATGCTACGACGGCATAGAAACACGAGATGTATGACAGGATTCCCTCTTAAGCTTCATCCAATAAACCTTACAGGGAAACATAAACACCAAAGAGACATGGGATGGATGTTGATGGTATAGGATCAGTACAAAAGACCAGGGGCTATACACCCGGTTAATCTGAAGTTATGTCAAATCAGGCAGCAGGAAAATCAACTCTTTCCAACTTCTTCACAACAGGGTGGTCGGCACAAAAGCAAAATCGTGAGGTTTGAAGAGCAAACTACCAAAGATTGATGGCGCAAAACTGGTGTTGAAATTCAGCAGAGGAACAACCAAGATTTATGGATCAAACGATCAAGAGCAAACGACAACATGTATTGTTTCATGCTGACACCTCTAAACAGATCCCATCATGCCTCCTAGCACCCGAGTTTCCCTGAAAAAAACTAAACATTGAGGGAGAATTCTAAACATAATTATGGGAAGAGAGCATGACAAGCATTACCAGATACTACTCATTTGCATGGAAACTAATCTGCAGAGTCAAGAGGCCCTGGACTGATACAAGAAATACAGCTCAACGTATAACTCACCAAGTTTAAATTCAGCAAAGCAAATCTCATCTTTCCAAACGATGAATGGGTCGGGACATGCGATCCAACACACAGAATTCTCAGAGTTACATAATTTCACGTAGCTCAGGGATAACTCAGGTTGTAGACTAGTTCACAGGTCAAGACAAACAAACCACTAATGCACCCACAAGAAGCATGAAGAACAACAATACTTCAGGAAATTCCGGCGGATAATGCTTTTTCCTATTATCATAGGAAAAATCATCAAAATCGGTCAAACACTAGCTCAACCTCTACCCCGAATATCAATCTAAAAGTTATGCGCCGCCAAATTCACGAAACCACTCATTCAATTCGAGCACAAGTCTGAAGCACATCATGGATCTATCCTCTCAATCTCCCAACTTCTTCCTCTGGTTGCAAAAACCCTCTTAATAAGAACAAATGAGTTGAATCCACTTCAATTCAACCACCATCGGATTCATCACAGTCTCCAATCAACACAACTCACCTCACCAAACCCCAAATCATGATAACTGACAAAACCAAGCACAAACTCAAGTGGGAATTAACAAAAGGGCAAAATCAAGACCAAAATCCCTACGATCTCAACACTGGATACATAGCGTTACTGATGTAGTCATTTGCTAGTCCCCCACAAATTGAAAGAACGTAATATGCAATATGACGTAATGTGCAATATGACCTCGAGGCCATGCACCAAAACCTTCTCATCTAAGCAGGTTTTTGAATCTAGTTTTATTCTTTGAACTATTACTATCCTTTGAAACTATTCTCGACTAAAGGAGAAGGGAAGTGTTGCAGATCTACTCACCTATTGAGCTCACAGTTTTTGACCATAAGCCTATGAATGTCAAAGGGGAAATCAGGCCACATGCTCAATAACAATTTCGTCGTTCTGGGCATGTCGTCCTGTACTTTGACCTAAAATTAAAATAAAAAATAAAAAATTACTCATTATTGGCATGAATAGAAACGTTCTTACAAAACCGTATGAAGGATCTTGCTCCGGGCGAGTACCCCCTTCAACATAGTAGAATATCTGCTGAAACTCCGGATGCACCGAGCAAGCCTTTTCACACCATGTATTATAACCTTCAATGTCAACAGGATAATTTACAGAGTCCAATGATGCGTAGGAATATGGGATGAATATGAAAATACAACTACTCTTTTCTTTTTAAAAAATATGAAATGAAAATATTTACAAAAACTCATTCAATATAGATCAATATTCATTAAAAGATTGAAAAGAGATACTTACGGATCATGTAAAACAGATGTGTCGTTAAAAAAAGTATCATATACGATAACAAAACGTGAATCCTTTTGAACCTTTCCATTTGCGATCCTTGAGGACACATACAATCTATAAGATCGCAAATGGAAAGGTTCAAAAGGATTCAGTTTACCTCAAGAACGAAGGCCCTGCTGACATTATGCATAGACTCAGTTTCCATAGGACAAATGTAGTTCTTCGCATGCACAATATCAACGAACTTCGCCTCTCTTGCTGGTCCAATGGCATTGAAAGATTCAAGAGCGATCTGATAAGCTATACTCGATTTACGGATGCTGAATTCCGAGACACAGGATGGAACCCTGAGCAGCAACGCTGGTTGTCGCAGCATAAACTCTGCCGCCGCCAGCGTTAGTAAAATGGCATTGGAACATCTCCATATATGGGAGCTCCATGTGACCAGGTTCGAATATTTCATTTGTGAACTCTTGGTAGCAGAGTAGAACCCCTGAGCCAGCAGGGACAAGGCCTGCATAGTAACGAATTTTATCCAAACCACCAGAGAAGTTTGTGTAAAACAGGACATGGTAGCGACCGTTTCCAATTACAACGACATCTCCACCATCCCCACAAATGGAGACAGAACTGCCCCCGTCAGGCAGTAGGAATCCACCAAACGAGTACAGAACATTATCAGAAACATATTTCCAAGAACCAGTAGCCGTGACGAAACAGGCTAGCGAGTAAGCGAGAGGGGACCTCTTATCCAACATAATCAAGATCACATAATGCCTCCGTACAGCCCAACGACCTATTAATCCCCTCCGCAGGATGTTATCCTGAACTGGCAGAGATTTCACGGATGAACCGCTTACATCCAGCCCCTCGATGAATGGGGAGGGATAATCATAATCACCCCACACAGAGGGGGCATCATGACTGAACATAGGTTATACCGGCCAATGTCTCGACGATGGGTCTAGGCTTGGGAGAAATCAGGTGTGCGTCTTCGAGGAGGACGGGGGCAACAGGGTACGACGACGACGCTGCTGCTGATGTGGTCCCCTCCAGTGGATTGAATCTGTAGATGTTGCGTGGCATGTTGTTCTCGTCGAAACGTCCTATACCATACTTCGGAAAATCTTTATGGGGATATTCACCACCAACGAGATAGAAACTGGACTCATCGACAGCGGACACGCCCATGCACCAGGGGAGACCATCCTTTTTGTAATCGACCTCGCAGACGATCCCAAAAACGAAACGCCGTCGCCACATACACAACCCTCCTCGATCGTCGCTGCCTCTTGCTCGATCCCATTCCCTCCGCCGCCATCTCCAATTCTTCAATTGAAACAAACCCTAATTTGAAAACCCAAATTGAAATCGCCGATGGTGAAGTGCAATGGCTCTGCTTAGGTTTAACAGTATATAAGAGGGAATGGGGCTGGATTGATAGTTGTGCCGGATTGTCGATGGAGCATGCATAATTCATTTGAAACTGGGTTTTCTCTTCTTTTATTAGGGGGTTTGTTTGTTATCGGGCCTTGTTTCATATCGATCTCAACGCTTTGTTAACAATTACGTTGTTTCTTTCTAGTTAATAAAGTGCCAAAGTAGTCTTTATGGTTTAATCATTTCTTCCCAAATTGATGGTCTGGAGCATCATTATTGTTTTTTCCAAGTTCTTTTCAATCGTCTAATTGGAATTAGGAGGTCTCACCCTTTTCTTATAATAATAATCCATGGGATTATATTTCATACAAACATATTATGATTTTGTCTGATAGCAACATGATACAAATAAAGAAATAAAAAAGTGATAAAGGTTGATGATAACAGGTGACAGTGACAGACAGTGATGGGCTACAGGCCACAGATGATTGACGATGAAAGCGGACGACGAACGATCGACGATGATAACTGACGACAGACGATGATGGCAATAAGTAATGACTACATCGGGCAACGAACGACAGATAGTGGGCATCTGAGGGCGACAATCGGCGACGAATGGTGGTGGTGGTGAACAACGACGACGAGCTACGGTTGCAATTGATGAGGGGTGGTGAGTGATAGGAAGTGGGTGACAAACGACAAGGGACAAGCGGTGGTGGGAGCGGTGAAATGTGGAGGATGTTTTAGAGTTGAAATCTCTTATCGTGTCTGATTAGATTATCAAGGATAGGGTGTGACTAAAAGGACGGGGACAACTGTCTTTATTCTCATGGATAAGACTATTATTCCCATATGTATTTTACGTATTGAATGGAAGATTACCAAGATTAAGAATCTCATTTGTCTCTTATCCAGCGTACTAGATAAGGCTTAAGGGTGTGTTTGATTTTAGGAGATAATAAAATGAGATCATTAATCCCGAGCCTGATAATCATGAGACTATTTAGTCTAATGTATTTTTTAAACTATATCCCCGTGTCAACCAAAAAATTAAGAATTGTCCAAATTACACATACTTAGAACCTATGAGATAATTAAAAGTTCTTTTTTTATTATTGAAATTTATGATTACATCACTAATAGAGGTTCGTATAGAAAACCCACAATGATAATTAAACAACGAAATAAATAATAGTCTCAAATCAAATAATAATATCATAACAACAAAGATAACAGAATAATGTTTCTGAATATTATAAGATAATAATCTTAAAGAACCGAAAGCACTAAACACAGCCACGTACCTCATAATTTGCAGAAAATTCCTATCGTGATCTTGATCTTCTTAAAGATAGTTTCAAAAGTTGCCCTTGAGGGGTTCGTATAGTTAGAAAGATCAAACTCGAAGAAATGTCTGACAACTCCGAAAATATCCTTCAATTCCTTGACATTTTTCTCGAAATTAAGTTATAGTTGAGCCATCATTGATTCCGTTCCAATTCAGATCTTAGAATTTAACTCCACATTTTCTTGACTCCGGTGGATCTCTTATAAATGATGTTGATATAGTAAATTTCCCAAACCATGCATTTGAGGTTAATTTTCTGTCTTTGACTTTCATGGAGGAGGTCGGTGGATTACCGTCTTCCATGAGGGGGAGGGAGGTTGGGGATTGGTGGGTTAGGGTTTTTCATTTGCGATGGGCCCAATCCAATATTATGAAGAGTTGAAATAAGACTCTTGCAAGAGTTTGAACGGTGAAACTTACTGTGCGACCTGTGCTTTAGAATTTTTCGTGGAACTTGTTTTTAGAATACCTGTGCTTTAGATATCAAAGGATGACTGTGTTTGTCATTGAACTTGTCCACGACCCATTTCTCGTCTTTCTGTTTTGTGATTCTAAGCATCGCCTCACATCCCGTCCTCATTTCTCTTTGATGTTTTTTTATCTGTCCCATCAACTTCTTCTTGTAACCTTGCTTGTTACAAACAATGTGTCTCCTGAATATCTTGTTTGTAAACCTTATTCTGTGATGATTGCGAATACGAGTACCGAACCCCTTCAATAGCGTATACCTATTGTAAAAAGCATGTGTGTCTTCATAGCATTCGAAAACTCTTCCAATAATCTTTTTACCTTAAAACTCTTCACGGTCTGAATATGCATTTTATGCTTGTATCATCAATTGCAACAATAGGATCAACATCTAAAGATGTAACACCATCAGCTACGATGCATCCCAATATGTCAAGATCTTCAATGTCAAGAATTCCTTCCTCACGTTATTGTTGAGTTGTGGAGTCTGATTTGGGCTTTACTGTTGAATGGGCTTTTTTGCCCAAGTTGGGTGTTTGGTTATAAATATCCTGTAATTGTAAACTCTAATTATGAGAGTGAAATTCTTTTTGGATTAGGTCAAGTTGACTGAACCACGTTAAATCTCTGTGTTCATCGTTTCGTTTTATTGTTTTATAATTGCTTGTGTGCGTTTGAGATCTCGATCAATATACTCCAACAGTTGGATATCAAAAGCCCCAAAAGAATCTTCTCGCGCCATCATTTGAAGATACATTAAGCAAAATGTTAGTTGATCGAAGCATAAGCAGTAACCCGCAAAAGTTTTCATCGGTGTCATTATATCATTGCATTGCAAGCGGCCGGCCATGTCCAATGGTTTATTTTTGCGCCTCGCTTATGTCTTCAAAATATAACCAATCCAAATCAATATGTTTTTTATGTGTGTTAAAAGAAGTAATATAATATTTCATTTATTTAGTTTATTTTTTTTACGATATGAACATTCAATCTATGAAGTTATATCTCTCATCTTAATAATATCATAAATTGATATCATTAACATAATATCGAAATATACTATTGATATTATTATAATAATTTATATTAATTTTATGAAACATAATAGTTCAACTCTTACTAACCAAGACAAAATTTCAAATCAAACTGTCGCAAAATCCTCGGGAGGGATGGAGTGGTATTAAACAAAGGGGGAACAAGCAAATCCTTGATTGAGTTCATAATGATTATTTAGCAAAAATGATGTTTGTCTTGCACATGGTTATTATTATTATTATCGAGCATTTGCAATATCTTGTGCTAGATGGTGTTTGAATACCTCCTCCCAATGTTGCTGATCTTACTACCGAGTACTGACTACTAAATGATGTTTCATCTTGGTCGCCTGCTTCATCCAGAATTGATGTTTCTCGGCTGGTAAGAACTATTGACATTTGCTGGGTGGGTTGTAACCGCTCCTATATTCGTTTTTTTTTTTTTTGGGTGCGAGTTATGTGATTGTAATCCCTATTTCATGGACAGCTTGAAGGATTTTTAACAATGAAATAATATTTCTGGATTGTCAGCAACGTAATTACCTTCTTACAATTGGGAAGATGAGCAAATACCCGAACAGGCAAACGGAAGTTTTACTGAAACACAAAGCAGAGGCGAGAAGACATCTGAATGATCTTATCTTGACAAAGAGCATATTCCTGTCTCTAACAAATGCCAATTCAGAGGCCATGCAAGGGATGGAACTGAAAAAAAGGCCACATCCAGTGCAACCTTGCCTCCCAATGCATGGGTACATTGCTAAGTACTGCCACGTTATGCATCGACAAATCAAAATAAGTGTGCATAGAAATATCAAATAATAGAAAACCCAAAATCAATCAAAAACCTAGGGAACGAAAAATGAAATTTCCCATCATATTCATCATATGACCTCAAAATCGTCAAACGAGATTAACACTAATCAATACCAAAGAGCAATGGCATAACCATATACAGCTTATAATACGAAGGTATTGAACAATCTCCAATCACCCAGAACTTACTAGCCGATTCGATAACGTGAGTCGGAGAAAGAAAATGAATGCATAGAAAACGAAATTAGATATTTCGAACTTGAAAATGTAAAAAATAAAAAAAATGCAGGAATGCACTTTTCTTTCCCTGGCCTAATCTATGCAAATCATTTTGCCATTTTTTAATATAGCCTACACTCAACCATAAATATTACCAACAACTAGCCACCGGAAAAATCCAATGACAAGTAAACGAGTTTCCTCCAATTTAAACAAGAAAACATATGATCTACATCTAGTCTACTTCGCACACTACAATACTAATACCTAACAAGTATGATGAGAATTCAGTAGCTTTAAATACAAAGTAAGCAAATAGAAATACCTTTCAGAAAAGAAGAAGAAAAAAGTAAGCACATCGAGAAGTAGCATTGACATGTGCGAAATTCTTCGACAGCGAAAACACAAACTGTTTAAACTTCGTGCAAAATATTCCTAAATAGTCATAACTACAATCTACCAACAATATTGTAGTTATGCAAGGCTTTTTTCCATCAGTGACTAATTAATCGACACTGCAGAATCCTTCATTATGTAGACGGTAGGCATTAACCAAACCGTTAACTCAACCTCCGGAAATGTATTATATGGTGAACTCATTGATTCCCATATATGTATACAAAGACACAAGGTCCCTATAAATATTGTGTTAAGCATGAGGTGATCAGAAAAGGGGGTAAAATCCCTGTCATTGCCTTTCAGAAAAATGGTTCACAATATTTGAAGACGAACAGGTCATACGAAGTGTAGAGACCAAAGAACAGCGACAAAAGTTTCGAGGGATTAGAAGGTCCAATTTACCTCAAGAACGAAGGCCCTGCTGACATAATGCATAGGCTCAGTTTTCATACGACAAATGTAGTTCTTCGCAAGCACGATATCAACGAACTTCGCCTCTCTTGCTGGTCCAATGGCATTGAAAGATTCAAGAGCGATCTGATCAGCTGTACTCGATTTACGGATGCTGAATTCCGAGACACAGAGGATGGAAGCCAGAGCAGTAATGCTGGTTGTCGTAGCATAAACTCTGCCGCCCCCAGCATCAGTAAAATGGCATTTGAACATCTCCATATACGGGAGCTCCATGTGACCAGGTTTGAATATTTCATTTGTGAACTCTTGGTAGCAGAGTAGAACCCCTGAGCCAGCAGCGACAAGGCCTGCATAGTAACGAATTTTATCCAAACCACGAGAGAAGTTTGTGTAAAACAGAAGGACATGGCAGCGACCGTTTCCAATTACAACATCTCCAGCATCCCCACAAATGGAGACAGAACTGCCCCCGTCAGGCAGTAATCCACCAAACGAGTACAGAACATTTTCAGAAACATATTTCCAAAAACCAGTAGCCGTGTCGAAACAGACTAGCGAGAAAGCGAGAGGGGGCCTCTTATCCAACATAATCAAGAAAATCTTGTCGCCAACCACATAATGCCTCCAAACAGCCCAACCACCTAATAATCCCCTCCGCACGATGTTATCCGGAACTGGCAGAGAATTCACGGATGAACCGCTTACATCCAGCCTCTCGAGGAATGGGGAGGGATAATCATAATCACCCCACACAGAGAGGGCATCAGTACCGATAACATAGGTTATACCGGCCAATGTCTCGACGATGGGTCTAGGCTTGGAAGAAATCAGGTGTGCGTCTTCGAGGAGGACGGGGGCAACGGGGTACGATGACGACGACGACGCTGCTGCTGCTGTGGTCCCCTCCAGTGGATTGAATCTGTAGATGTTGCGTGGCATGTTGTTCTCGTCGAAACGTCCAATCCGAAAATCTTTATGGGGATATTCGCCACCAACGAGATAGAAACTGGACTCATCGACAGCGAACACGCCCATGCACCAGGGGAGACCATACTTTTTGTAATCGACCTCGCAGACGATTGGCGCGTCCGGGAATTCGTTGCTTTTGGACACGTAAGATTTCGATCGTTGTTCGAGTTCGTCGAGATCGATCCCCAAAAAACGAAATGCCGTCGCCACATACACAACCCTCCTCGATCGTCGCTGCCTCTTGCTCGATCCCATTCCCTCCGCCGCC
>LIEC01011240.1:0-28685 GCA_001925005.1 Drosera capensis
GAAAGGGGAGCTTCTCTGTGGATACCAGAAGCTGGTGATGAGGGATCCCAAAGTCTTCGACGACCCTGAAACCTTCATCTCAGATAGATTCACGGGATCAAAGGGGGAGAAGCTCCTGAATTACCTGTACTGGTCTAACGGACCTCAGACAGGGTCCCCGAGCACATCAAACAAGCAGTGTGCGGCGAAGGATTATGTGACGTCCACTGCTTGCTTGTTCGTGGCATATTTGTTTCAGAGGTATGACTCCTTCACCTGCAATTCTGCAGGGCAGATCACAGCTGCTGTGAAGGCAAAATAAATTCAGCTTTCCTGAACTGAGTTATGATAAGGCTTTTTGCTTCAGATATCCAATAAAATATGTTTACAAATAATTTTGTGTTTTTGTACATGTAAAATGATGCTTGCGATTATTGTACTTAGGCAGAACATGTACACGATTGATTGTTATATTACACGGTTTTTCGACTATGCATGATACTTCTGTAGTTCCTGGATCAATCAACTACATTGTCACTGAAAAGTGGAGATATTACAATAGGGCGATAGCACCTGTTTGACAGAACAATTCCTGTCAATCGCACCACATGAAACACAAGAAACGTGAACATTGAAGAAAGCTATCCCGATTAGACCGACCAAGGACGATGCTGTAATTTGACAGACAGTTACTCGTAACTAATCGTCCTTTATCATGAACCAATAACAAAACAATGGAACACTAAGAGACTATTTTGGTATTATTATTCAAAATTTTAAAAATCAATAGAAATAGAAATCTAATAACAGAAATAAAACAATCACTTTATTAAATTAAATAATTTTTGATAATAGGATCTTGAACACTACTTTGATGAAATAGAAAACAATACTAACATAGAAAATCATTTATTTATTTTCTTCTTCCATTTCATCCGTTTCCATTTCATCCGTTTAAGAACATGAATCGAAAATAAAAAGTTTTGTTTCATTAATCAGTAAAACGAAAACTAAAAACAGGAAACGGAAATGATACCAAATAGGCCCTAAAGCAATAACAGCATCGTGGATCCAAGATGCACAAGGGGGGGCTTCGCTCATTTATGCATAGAGTATGTGAAAGGGGCAAAAGCACTCACCTTAATAACAATAATCAAGGTAAATGCTGTAAATCACTCATCAGATAATGAACATCCAGATAGTACCGATACAAGCCGGAGCAAGAGCATCTCCTCAAAACTACAGAATTCAGTGCATATCGATCATCACAACTGGAAAATATCACAAGTATGTAAAAAGACCGAAAAATATGACATTGGTATCCCATGACAATATCTTGATATACAAGCTTCATATTAGCAGCTAGAACTTATATAGATAGGCACAGTACCTTGTTTGAATCCTTAGGCAGCTTGTGAGAGCTCACTGGAGCAGCTCGGCGTGAATAAATCATGAATAAATTGAAACTTTGCAAGTGCAAGTGCAGCGCAAACTAATGCTTCTTCAGCTTTCCCTATGGCTTATTCGCAAATTTCCGTCCTGCCCTTTCAGCCACCTTATGATACTGAAAAGTGAATCTTTTTTGCTTCCAGGAAACCATATTGCCAGCATCATAGTTATCGGATAATCTGAGACCCCTCATGCTCTATGTATAACAGATACGATAGTATTCTCTTGGACCAGGGAAACCATCACCGAAGTGGAAACATTACAAAAAGAACAATAACTCGTAGTGTAATAATGATTGAAAAATTTAAATATTAATTATTATAAATATTGTGTGACGAGACAAACGCAAAATGTAAACATGCAAACTTAAAAAACAATCACATATTTGAACGAGAAAAATTTAGTTCCCCAGAATTTTTTTCTAACTATATAAATATAAATCGTAACGATTAACAAATACATTTTACCAAATATATTTTTAAATTATAATGAAATCCAAAACTATCCTAACCCGATGTTCAACCACGCCCTTCCCCTTACCCACTTCCTCCTTCCTTCCCCGATTCCCTCCCCACCCTCACATCTCTCCCTTCAACTACCACCACCAAAATCCCCCACCCAATCCCACTGCCCCGACACCACTGCCACCAGCTCCCTCTCTCCTTCCCTCTACCCCTCCCTTTCCCAGCCGCCAGCGTCGCCATCAGCAATCCGCCACAACCACTCCCTCCTCCCAGCGATCCGTCTTTTGAGATAACCCAACCCCACCCCCCTCCTGAATTCCCTTGGTTGCTATCTGAGATTTATTGTTTGGTGTATTGTGGAGTAGATCGATATGAGTTGGTTGGGGTTGTGCTGATAGATCCGCTGGTTACGATGAGTTTGGACATGGTGATGATTTATGGAGTGACCGTGTTGTTTTTAAGATCACTGTTTATTTAACGACTATGTAATAATTACGTTATGAGCGTAACTAGAATTAAGTATGATCATAGTATAATGAATTCATCGATAATATGAGAGTATAATTTAGTCCATAAATTTATGTAAAATGTTAACTATAAAGGAAAAATAATTAAAAAGCGATTAATAGAATTAATACGTTCTATACGAATAAATAGTATAGATTATCGTTTAAGAATCTATCAAATAGTAAATTTTTTAGGTGACATGAAATGGTGGAAATATGTTTTAACCCTAATAATGACGCCGAGCCTTCCAAGGAGGGCGGTATTGTGAGGGAGGAAAGATTAGTTTTCCCCCTTATGTGTATGTGGTATTATCATCGAGGCATTGGGCAACAATTTACAGGGACCCGAGGTTGCAACAAGGCTTAGCCACCCCTGGCAACTCGAGTGCGGGACAGTTGCTTGCAAGGAACAAATCGACAATACGTTAATGTGGTCACAGATCGAAAGTAGAAAGAATCTCCACTTGTTAGTGCACGGAATTATCATTTAAATGAAATCACACGATTTGATTCGATATATTGAAGTAATGAAAGTAAACATGTGAATGGATAAACAGAACGACGGAAGTAAAAGAATAGAAAGTTGAATTAGTGATAATGACAGTAATGAGGTTTTAATATACTGCCAAAGTGACAGTCATGAATTTGGTAGGGTCCTAGCACGTGTAGTCACATCGTTAATAGTATCCGGGATATACTGAGCATCATTTTTGTTTATGGGTTTCTTTTTCTTTGTTTTCTTTTGTTACTAGCCTCAGGTGATGATGATGAGGCCTCGAGTAGGCGTATGCTGATGATGATGTTCCCACAAAAATAACGATGTTGTGTTGTAATATTTAGTTGGTCTAGTCAATCATTACTCGTTTGTAATAATGAACATCTTGTGATGTTTTTTGTCACTGGAGTTAACGTATTAAAACTTCTACATTAAATAATTTATTGGTTGTATTGTTTGATGGATGTATATGTTTCTAGTTATGAGGTTTTGTTATGGATTATTTGATCATGACTTCCTAATAAGTTCCTATCGTAGACCCTACATTAAACGTTGTCTTGCTATGGATTCCGTCTGTATCGACAATGACATCACGCGTAATCTAAGCGGGAAGAATTATCGTGGCGTTACACAGCTAATTATTCAAAGGATCATTCTCATCATTTGAAAAATAAGTGATTGCTATGGAACCTGGCCTGGTTTGATATACAGACAACCACTCATAACTGGTTCGAGGAAGGATAGTACTCATCACATGGAACAATGAACAAATCTTTACCAGACAGACGCAAGATTAAGGTGTATAGGGTTATTGTGTCGTTTTACTTGGCTCAAACAGTCGTGTTCAGGCGATGTTTTGGGTCTATGTGCCGGAATTCTGCGGGGTCATGACATGTCTGAATTCGAGCCCTTATAACTAGCACGAGTGCCTTTACGCATCTAACATACTCTTTCTTCCACCACAGCAAATATCAAAACCTCGTTTTGCGGCATCTCCTAATCAACAGGACATAGAAAATACACAATTACTATGGCTTCTAAAATGAAATGAAGGTTGATGGCATCAACTCATCAGAGTCCAACAGAACTCCATCAAGAAACCCAAACCAGCCACCATCCCAGCCACCATACCAGGCACATATGGATGGCCAGTGGTTGGTCCGATATCGGACGGACTCCACTGCTTCTTGTTCCAAGGGCCAGAGACCTACTTCAGAAAGAGGATGGAGAAGCCCCATCCTGCTTCCCTCTCTTCCATTTCATCGCCTTGCTCGACTGCAGGTCATTTTCTCACCTCTTTGACAAAGAGATCGTCGACGAGAAGGATATTTTGGCCAGGGACTCCATGCCTAGTGTTAGCTACACCAGGAATCAAAGGGTTTATACAAGTGAAGAGAACCATTACACATAAACGATACATGTAAGCATCTTGCAATAAATACTACTATGTTCAGAGTTTCAGACATCTCGGCAATCTACAAAGAAGATGCGTACCCAATAATGAATATGTGCATCAGATCAAGTGCTTTGCCATGGACATCCTCAAGAGAAGATCGAACTCGAAGGTATGGATCAACTCCCTCCTATCGAACCTAGATACAATGTGGTCGACCATCGACGAGTCGCTCTCAAAAGAAAGCAAGACGAGCCACCTGATCCCCTGCAGAAGTTCCCCTTCACCATCTTCACCAAATCAATCATCGCGGGCAGACCCCGAAACATATGGCCCCACATTGCAAAATCAGGCCACAAGGTTCTTCAGACACGGCTTCTCCCACAGCCCTTCGAGGAGACAATACATAATTTGCTATTCCTACTTGGATTCAATAGATTTGCAAGGTTTTCGGAGTTTTTGCCAACTTTGCTATCTAATCTCGGAAAAGGTATGAGACCAAAATCAGAAATAGTCACTGTGACAATTGTCAATGACTTCATGTCATACTGTTTTCTTAATATCAAATATTTGCTGCCACAGCAGAAATGCAGAAGAAACTGAGAGACGAATTGAGATCACACACCAGCAGGACATCAACACTGACCTTCGAATAAGCCACCCATATGCCATTAATCCAGTCATACGTCTACAAGACACTTCGCGTGAACCCACCAGTGCCACTCCAATACGGTTGAGCAAGGAAGTACTTCCGGCTGAGCTCCTACGACAGATTCACCGGAGAGAATGGCAAGAAGCTGCTGAATTATCTGTACTGGTCCGATGGGCCGCATACCAGGACTTTGACCACAGCGGATAAGCAGTGTGCCGGGGAGATTACTTGGTGCCTATCCCATGCTTGTTTTTTTCTTTTTTGTTCCAGAGGTATGATTCCTTCACCTGCAACTCTTCTGGGCAGATCACAGCTCTTATAAAGAAGGCAACATAAGATATAAGGTAAATTGTAAACTGCTGAACTCTGTTATCCTATGGTTTGTGTGATTCACAGTCTTGCCAAATAAAGAGAGTTCCAATGTTCGTGTGCACGTGTGAAAGATATCTGTGATGAATAACTTGCGCTGAACTTCTACTAGTTTCGCTCGCAAGATTATCCAATACGAAAGGATGATGAACACATCCTGAAGCTTCATTAAACAATGAAACTACGAATTATTACAGCTAAAACAACTGAATTACATTACATCATTCAAATATATGGAATTACAATCTCATGATATTGCCATGGTATGCAAAGGTTTCCAATGCGTCATCACAATTGGACACACAGAAGTATATATAGAAAGTACCTAGCTGGCGTTCTGAAGCAACCTTGAAAAGCTCATCCCACGTCAAAGCTGAGAAAGCATAAGGTTGGAAGCGTAGAAGAGTATGAAGCTGGCTCACCACGACTACAACGGGCAGTGTAAACAAACCACGATTGAACCAAAAAAGCAAGTCCAGCGTATAGGATCAATGTACAAGGTTTCAGTATGAGGACTGAACACTGCCCTGTGACGGACCATGGTTTCTAGCAACTCCCTCTTTCCATCCTCTCTTCCGAGCCTGTAGTTCCCACAAGGCGGTTAATTTCTTCTGTGCAACCAATGCTTCCTCAGCTTTCTCTCTGGCTTCTTCACAAGTTTCCATCCCAGAATTGCACTTGTCTGCCTCCTTTTGGTACTGAGACGTAATCTTCTTGGCTTCAAGTAAAGCAGTGTCAGCACGACGCTGACTTTCTGCGGCGTCTGCTTCCCTCAACCTCAATTCCTCAGATAGCAGTTCCGAGTAGCTCTTTTCTGTGTCTTCACTAACCCCAGGATCATGCTTCGCACAATCTGATAGAACGATGCCAGAAAGAAGATTTAGTCGACAAATTATTTATTAACATTAAACAATGAATGTTGTAGCAAATGCTAAATGGTGACCCCAAGAATTTCCTTCATCACAGTCTTGGCATAAAACTCGAGGAACTAAATAAGAAGAACAAAGTCTCACAACAGCAGCATAAATCTCCATATTATCAGTAAAGAAATGCAACGCAGGTTATCTCATGTCATGTTCAAGAAATGTGAGGATGTATAACTGCCCGTGTGGGGAAAAAAAAAAAAAAGGAGTACCATTCAGGGGTCCTAACCTGCAAATGAAGTATTGCCCAGCCCTGCAACAGAAAAAGAAGAGGATAAAACAATGTTAGATAAAACGAACTTCGAATTCACTAAAATAAGAAATGTAAATTACCAATAAATCTTATTTTTTAAACTAATTTACGAAAAATCACCCTCTAAATTATTATTTACCATTTAATCTTATTTGGTTTGATTTTAAGAATGATTTATTGTCTTTTCTTATTGAACTTAAGTTTTTTCTTTATGATAAATGAATAATTGGTAAATATGATAATGATGTATAATCAATTGATAAAAAAATTTAGGTTTTAATGACTAATAATTAATTCTCTCTTATTCACTATCGTGTGCCGTGAGTAAAGCAATGATCAGGTATGCCTAAGTTGAAATTTACATAGTAAAAAAACATGTTCTATAGAAATGAGTCCATTTTATACAACTATTAAAAACAAATGTTTCTTTAAAATTAACATTATATTCCGAATTTTATCAACAACAAAAAAAAATTCCGAATTATTCAATTAGTTGATGTATTTTTGTAGTTTCTTTCCGTATTTTACTAACAATGCAAATTTACATTGTAAGTCCACAACTTTGGTACATTCAATACGGATAAGAATCATGGTAAGTCCACACATCCAGTAGGTATTTTCTCCAAGGTATTCCACCAAATAATTCAACCATAAATAGTGCTACCGACAATGAGATTGCCATATCAAATTAGTCAGTATATACTTCAAGAAACATGCCCATACAAAAATTTCCTAATCGGACTTGGAGATACAGAGAAGCTTAACTCCCAAAATTCATTACCCACACTTCATAGTCCACACAAATTCACCTCATCTACCAAGCCACTCTCTTGATAAGTTAATACATTAACCAAGTGTGTGCCAAGCCTAACATGGAAAGTACAGCCACAAATGAATCAGCAATCCAAATTACCAAAAATAAACGCGTAAGTTGATCCTTTTATCCGATTACAACCAGTTGAGACTTAACCTCGACAGATGACCCATAAAAGTGCATAACCCATCTCACGAACAACACATATGTTTATCTAAATCACTCAATCATTATCCTATTACATCCAATTTCACTTCCACAATTCAATATAACCGCTGAAACAATCCAGATTGTGAGCCAATTAGATAGAGCAAATACAACTGCTCGTCCCTAGAGATGTACACAATAATTCGTAAGCTCATGAACAGTTGAACTAGATCAGTCATTGCAGAATTTCACAAGGCTTTCGAGATCTTCGTTGCTAGATTCTAATCAATCATTAATCATTCCACTCGCTACCGAAATCCACCAAAACATCCAAACCTCACAGGCTCACACAACTAGGAACAAACTCCAAATCAGGATCGACAAGCAACACAAGACATCGGCGAGGACAAAAAAGAAAAAACCGCATCGATTCCACACAAACACGATCTAATTTCCCCCAGATCAGCCCCGATCCCTTACCTTCAGGGATACTAATCAACGGCTGGGACGAGCAATCGCAGTTGCAACTCGGACACATCATCCCCGACGAAGGACGAGTAACGGCGGCGAGGACCTCGACGAGGTGCCAGTAGAGCGGCGGGCCGACGATGTAGCCGGCGATGGAGATTGCGATGAGTGACAGGGTTAGCTTCACCGCGAACGGCCTGCATATCCATGGCCGCGACGAAGACGGCGCCGCCATTGAAGGGGATAAGTTGGAATGGTCGGATCGGATCGGATCGGCGGCGGGCCTGGCTAAGGGGGCGGTTCGGTGAGACCGGCTATGTGTGACTTCGGTACTGGAGATGATGTAGTAATGGATTTCGCATTGGGAAGGAAGAGTTATGACACTTCGACGCAAAATCTCCAAAGTTATTCGGTGAAATTTTTTATTTTTAATTTTTATATTATGAAATAAAAAATCTTAATTTTATTCCATCAAAACAAATTGTCCCAAATTTTATCGTATATGTTATAAATTTTATTCTGCGAAAAACCTCAATTACATACTATAGCATAAATATAATTAAATGACATCTGAAAATAAACATATAACAACAATAAATATAAATTAAAAATCTATTTTCAAATTACAACTTCAACATTTATAGGAGATTCATTTTTAGGTCTTGAAAACAATCATATCATGATGAAAACAATATTTTTCACTTGTGGTTTATAATATTTACATAAACTAATGATTTATAAAAGAGATAGAAAATCATAACATCATAAAGCAACTCACCAAAGGACCGAACTTCTATAAAATCATAGTACTGAGGTTAGACATATGGATAAGACAAGAAAGTTTTAAAATCAAATTTCGTATTCATTCGTAATAATTTTATTCTTTTTTTATAGACACAATTTAATTGAATTCATGTTATAATAAAATATTTTCACGGAATAGTTTTGTGATATTGAATATTTTATAAAATAGATTTAGGTTTTATAACAGATGAAGATAAAAATAAACTAAAATTTATTTTATAATATAAATTTGGAACTTTTTGTCTTTGATGGAATAAACCTAAAATTTTTTATTACCTAATATAAATTTGAGAAATCGAAAATTTGATGGAATAGATTTGGGTATTTTACCAATATCGTGTTTCAAATAAAGATTTGAAGAATATCAGTCATGACATGTTTAATTAAAATATTTTTTAGTTAGATTAAAATAGAGCAATAATTTCTTTTATAAAAAAATTTGGTAATAATTTAATATTTTATTTCTTAATATAAAATTGAGAATTTGAAAATTTGAAGGAATAGATTTGGATATTTTGCTCATATCGTGTTTCAAATAAGGATTTGGAGGATATATGTCATGATATATTTAATTAAAATATTTTTTTGGTTAGATTAAAATATAGTAATAATTTCTTTATCAAGAAAATTAGTAATAATTTAACCTTTTAAGTAACCGTTATTTTGTTAAGGATGTGTGTAGACACACAATTCATAAATCCTATTTAACATATAATCCATATCAATAATTAATAATTTGTCGGATGACCCAATTTTTGTGATTTTTTTCCTCTTTGTAAGCTTCCTGGGGTTGTATTCATTAAAGTAGAGCCATTTTTGTCATCATCGTTTTTCAAACTTTCTCTTTTCAAGTCTCGTGAAGATATATCTGAATTCACTCGTGTATTATTTTTACGATCGATATTGTTACTCTCGTCGGATCTTGTCATGTGGAAGATGACTTCGATATCTTCAATTGCTTTGGGGCTTGAGACGAAGATGATGAGTCAATTTTGCGCTTTGACATTTTATTCCAGCATCCTTCGATTTGACGTTCGTCGTCTTCAATTGACACAAAATCTGGTTATAATTTTAGCATAAAAATATAGGAGGGTTATGGATGATGAGCTTAAGAAGAAGAATAGAGGATTCTGTTGTCGAAGAGCTAGCAATAAATCTAGGACGAAATATTTTATTCGGACTTTTGAAATCTATAAAAACAGTAAAGGAAACCGTATAATTTAAGTTATAAAAACTAATTTGGTTTAAAGGCATATTAGGGTCGTGTGATTTTTTAGGGAAAATTTGAAAATATGATTCCTCTATGGGTTATTGTTATTGAAATAGTTATTTTATAGGCAATTAGTACTACATCCGTTTCAAACGAATTTCAATCATTTGACTAAACACGATTTTGTGTTGTTTTTATTATAAAGATTAATTTATCATTTGATTTGTGTAAGTGAGAGTGAGAAAAAAAAATGAAATAAGTTGATGTGATAAAATAAATAATAAGGATGTTTTTATATTTTTATAAGAAAAATTTCTAAATATGATACTATTATCATTTTTGTTGGGACATCTTAATTTAATAAGTGTTATAATTTTTTAAAATAAAAAGAGTACTTTATATATTTATCGTAAAAAAATCATTATAAAATAATATAACGTGATATAAAATAAAAATAAAATAATTTTATCATTATCAAAACTCTTTTGAAATGAAAAAAATTTAGAACATAATTTGGACATTCCGATCAAAGTAATGCCACAGCAATCCATTTGCACAGTTCACATTACTCTCAACCATCTCCGGCAACCACACACCGCCGCCACCGACAACCACCACCACCATCTCTCCCTCTCAAAACTCCCACTCCCAATTTCCACCACCGCAAAGTCCCCAAAACACCGAACCCTAATCGGACCAATGCGGCGCCAAATCCCCCTCGACCTCATCCACCGCCTCCAGATCTCGCTCCGCGCCGATTCCAACCTCAAATTCCCTTCTCACTCGGATCCCGCTAATCTCCCCAGCCTCGAGGAATTCATCGCCGATTTCGACTCCGACGATGGTGGGGTGAGGTGTGGGGGTTGTAAGGGGAGGTTGCTGAGGGGAACGGAGTCGATGATTTGTGTGTACTGTGGAAGAGGGCTAGGGGATGTGAGGGAGTCGAAGCCTGAGAACATTGAATTCATTCGGACGGTCGGGTTTCGGTGGCTCTTGGAGTCGCTTGGGTTGGACGGATCGGTGAGTGGTGTGTGTGCTGCTGTCATGGTTTTTGATTTGAGAGTTTGGTTGATATGAAAATTCTTCGCTTGTGGTAATGTTTTTGGTTCGGCGAGTTCAGAGTGTTCAGTGTGATTGTTGCAGAAGCGATTGCTAACAAGCTGGTTATTAGTACAGTTTAGTTAATTTTTTTAATGAAGGTATGGTTTAGTTATCTTTTGCGGGTTTGTGGTCTATTTTCATATGCTCATTTGGACTTTGGGGGTTTGGGGTTATAGTGTTTTCAAGGATGGGCATTATGAACTGATGATTGGGCGTTGTATTGCATTCGATGTAAGAGAATTCGACTCTGTGGATCTCTTTGTAGTGATGGTTTATTGAGTTGATGATTATGGACGGATCTTTTGTATCTTGGGAGTTCTCTGTTCTAGCAAGGAGGTGATGGTGTTTCCCACTTTGTAGACATAGTTGCTGGTCTACCAACATGTGCAGAAAAACAGCCCTAGAATTTTTATTTGATGCCATCGGCATTTTATCAATGTTTTTCTCTTTTAGTCATTAGCCTTTTTAAAGATTTCTGGGACCAATCGTTCATGGAATAGTTCAAGCGCTTCATGATTTTTATTCGTTTTAGCAATCTCTTATGAGGACTATGTTTTCCTACGTTTGTCATCCTCTTTAACCTAACAAAATTTGTGCAGGAAATGGTCACACCAACTGCTGATGATAGTCAAAGTAATAGACGAAAGAGTTCCCAAAATGCCGAGGTTCCACTCTCTGAGTTCCTTAATTTTGAAATAGAATGGCCAGATGACTCGGAGAGGTTTGGTGTCGCTCTTGAGCATGAGGTAGAAGTTCCTGGTAAAAAGTTATTACACCTTGCTGGAGTAGAACTTGGTTGCCAGGTTCCTGGTAGTACAGTTACATCAGGTGCTTCCTCGGAACAAATTTTGCCGAGAGATACATTCACACCCATAGAAAGTGCAGTTTTGCAAAGACAGGGAAGCTTCGATTCCTCTAAAAATGAGCTGCCAGCTGAGGCTTCTGAAAAGCTTGATACAGTTGAAGAAGCTGATTCCTTTTCTGGTTGGGAGGCAGATTTTCAGTCTGCTAGTTCTGACCCGCAGCGCTTGGATGTTGAATCATCTGAATTCTCTTTAGTGCAGGTTGTTGATTATGGGTCACATACGATTTCAGCCTATGAAAATGCAGAAGCTGCGATAGAAGGGAGTGCTGTTGATGCTTCAGCATCTCAGGCTTCTGGTAGTACCCGGATTTCAAATGAACATTGGGGAAATCCCATTGGAGAGACACTGTCTGGGAAATCAGAAGTGATGACTGCACATAAGGAGGATACAACATTCTCTCGGCCAGAAAGTACTTCAGCCAGGGTTGAATGGTTTGAGAATCAACAGAAAACCAGCAGCATTGAAGTTCCTGCCAGTGGGAAGCTAGTGGGCGAGGAATTAGATGGTGGAAGAAAAGGTTCTAATGATGCTGAAGACAATCAATGGGGAACAGTTTATGCATTGATTCCTGGTAATGTGAAGCAATCATTGTATGATGGCTCATTAGATGATTGGGATGATTTTGCTGGCTCAAGCGCTGCATTAGGTAATCCAGGTCAAGAAAGTAGTTTACAAGGGGATGGTAATGATCCCCTTGATGCTTGGGATGGTTTTAAAAGCTCAAGTCGTCCTCAAGACAATCAATTATCATCCAGAACTAAAGATGGGACAGGAAATCTAGGCGATTATTCAGATGATTTATGGAATAGTTTTACAAGCTTTGCTAGTATGCAGGAAAATCAACAAGCGGTTCTGCATGATCAAATTCAATTTGATCCTCTTGGCTTAGAGGTTCACCATTTTGGCTCTCCTGCTCAACCTGATTACTTCCAAGCTAGCACGAGCAAATCCGTCGCTGACAATGAACCTATTAAAGATGAGTCGCCATTTGATTTGTGGAATGCTTTGCAGAGCTCCAGTCACAAACGGGACACTAAAGGAAAGAACAACCACATTGAAGTTGCCGACAACAAGATGGGTGGTGTTCAGAACGTAGCTGATGACTGGGGAGATTTTGTGAACTTAGGTGAGATAGATTCAAAGAACAGCACGAGCTTATTTGAGAATAAAGGTGATGGTGATGAAGTTGAGTCATTTGATGCATGGAATGAGTTCGCAAGCTCGACTAATGGAAATGATAAGGCTACTGCCGAAGATAGTAAGAGTGGGACATGGAACAATGTTTTAATATCAAACAGTGTTCACCTAAAAAATGGAGAGCAGACTTCAGAAAGTAAGATGAGCATTGAGGAGGATGCCATTCTTGATTCGTGGGGTGATTTCAGAAGCTCTGGCAATGTGGTAGACAATAGTTCGGCTATCTCTAACACTTCATTTGGCAATGGCAAAGTCAGCGAAGATATCTTCTCAAACTCGGTCCCTCTGTATGCCAGCATGCAAAATTCAGATCAGCGAGATAACGTCCCCAATCATGACGACCCTCTGAATGAATGGAGCGATTTTGGGAGTCTGGCGCATGTATCAGATAAAGTTTCACCAGTTATTGGTTCTATGGGGACTGACAGTAAGATTTTAGGCGAAGGTGACAACATGTTTGATAGGCGAGTTCAAAGCACAGCTGAGACATCTGACAATCAACTCAGAAATGATGGAGCTGCAGCAAGACATGACACCAGTGAAGATCTGGATACCAATTATGCATGGACTGATTTCTCAAGCTCAAAGGTCGTGGAAGGAGATCACGGCCTCGGGAGTACAAATGTCTATAGTGACAGAGGGACTATTAACTGTTCTGATCCATTTGATTCATGGAACATGTTTGTGAGTTCATCTAGTCAGACTGGTGATTTGACTGAGTTCCCGACAACACACTTGGCCAGCTCCATTAGCAACTCACATGATGTTAACAGCATCTCTTCGCAACCAGATCCCTTTCTTGGAGCATTCAACAATCTAAATGGAATCACAAAATCTGGTGTTTCGTTAGCAGAAGATCCTGCCTGGTTTTGGTATGTGTCCTGAGCTCATGCACCCTCTAACGCTATTCCTTCATTTGAGCGTGCACATTTCTTTCGTTTGCCATTGTTATCAGTCATGAGTACAATTTACTGTTGTTAGGTGTTAAATATCATTCTTCGTCAGTTCTACTTGATGAATAACAGAATAGTCCTTGTCAGCCTGGCAAAAGGAATAATATATCCTGTTAGCAACGTATGCACTTATTCCAAAGACTCAAAGAAGAGCAGGAGAAATCCCTTACGTTTTTTGTTGGCCAGTTCGATGACTTTTGAGATTTGGATTATTTCCTTAGGATACCCGATGAATATGTGATTAAGCATTAAGCTTCAGATCATCACAAAAGCAAATTATAACATTGTGCCGATACTTGATGTGAAAAACGTTAAATCAAATCCAAAAAGTACATGTGTTGGACATACTGTGGTCGGATCTGATGGGGGGCCTTCGCAGGACTACATTATTTTCATTTGTCCGCACCACTGGTCAGTTGCCAAGTATGTAGCAACCTTAAATCACAAAAACTAATACTCAGCAAGACAAGATAGAAAGCTAAGAGAAAGCAAGAATATGATTTTGTTAGGTCTCTATTTTCTTGGTTGTAGTATGTTAGCCACTGACAACATGAGCTGGATAAGTGAAGGCAAATTCTGAAGTTAAATAAGAGATGGGTTGTGTACTATTTCCTCATTCTTGTCTAAGTTCCTTCAAAAGGGCATGTGCTCTTAAACGATATTTTTGCAATTTTGCCCAAAATATAGAAATTCGACTCCTTGTTTATGCTGCTGGTTGGCTTGCTTTCTTTCCTCCTTTTTTTCCCCTTACATTTTTTGCATCAGGCTAATCCATCAACGTTTCAGGACTAAGAATGAGAATGCTGAAGCTAAAAGTAAAACTATAGAGATTCCAACAAGTCAGGGTAGTGGCGAGGTATCAGTCTCGAAGTCCAATGATATCGAGTCGTTGATCTCTCAGATGCATGATATCTCCTTCATGCTGGGGAGTAGTCTCTCAATTCCGAAAAGATAACATTTGTTCCTACTCCGTAGCATCTGTGCAGGCTGTGCTTCCCCTGTATTTCGATCCCACTGGTTCAGACATCTTGATTGGAACCGACAGTTTTGTACAATTATAGACTAACGGTTGGCTGGTTGATTCTTGAGAGACGCAGAGCTGTAACTCTGTAATGCTTTTCTTGCCTAATCTTTTACATGGCATGAAAAGCCACTGTCATGTTGTTCTCTTCGAGTTGCTCGCCCCGATTGCCTCTCAGTTGATCGAGCGCTCTCCTTGTCATCCAATTCAAATTGCGATACACGCTCACCCACGTTTCGGAAGCTTGTTACGTTGTAATGTCTAAAAGATTGTTTAAAAAACTACTTGAACTCGGCATAAGGTTCATTGCTGTATCATTTCGAAGTCCAGTGATCTATTTATTTGGTCATTTCACCGCCGTTTAAAGATTCGTATGGTACTATCAGATTGACCTTGTTTCCTTCATCGGATGTGAACCAGCGCAGTGTACTCGGATGGTGTGTAGGTTGGTGCATCATTCTTAATGTACCAAGACATTGTTCACTATGCACTGATGCCAATTATGAACAACGTGCCAACAGAATACTCTTCATCTCTTAAGTCACAGTATAGAGCATGTAACGCACGCACACAATGTGTCCAATTATCAGGTTGCCTTATATTAGCACCAGCTGCACCACCCTATACTCATCGTCCGGTCGAACTCTGATCCCCTGTGAGAGTAATAAAAGAGACTAAAATAAACCACTAACTCATGAAAAAGATTGTTTCTTCGTGTTCTCAGAAATTATCAAAATCCCGAATCATTATCGCTTAATCAAATCATGGGAAAACTCTCTTCATCGTATCAAAACAACCACGATAATTTGACTTGCTAGCATATGATCGCGTTGAAGTGCTTGGATCATAAAACCAGGAGTAAAGAGACACGTGAGATGACGTGGAACGAAAGGCGCGCCGCCCAGATGATAGGCGTAGAACACGTGAGATGCGTCTGGCGGGAGCGCTTCTCTTTCCACTCCACACTTCATCATTGGCTCACTTCTAAGCCACGTTATTGTCCATTGTTTTCTCATTCATTCCCACTTCAACTACTACTACTATCCAAAAAAAAATGGAGGCGGTGCAAAAATATTCATATATACTCTCCGATTTTCATGTGTGTTATATATTCAAGATACGTATTCAATAATATCTATCTTATTATTTTATTACGATAGATTTATGACGTTTTATCCAAGATTAATGAATATGTATTTTGAAAAAGAACATTGTTGGTTAAATTGAGTAACTTCATGAAACATTCATTGAATTGATCAAAACGCGTGCTTTGTAGCCACATACTTCTATCTAACGAGTCACGTATCAACTAAAACATCAAGATCGATGTCCAATTTGAGATTGTACGATGTATATTTCTTGTATCAGTGTATACAAATGACCCTTACATTGACTAGTTCCATATTTTATCCATTCTGTCTGATACATCTATTTAATATATAAAGCAAACTTCGTTATTCTTATCATCAAAATTTGATTAGTCATGTATTTAACGCATAGCTAATTCTGAATGATTATTTATTTGTTTATAACTTTTCACAACCTAATAATATTGACTCAACATGAAAATAATTCTTAGATAATGTATCTTCAATAAAATAAATCATACAATAGCTAAACACAATAATTATTCGAAAATGAAATAGGTTGAGAAAAAGATGTGCTATTAAAGCCAAAACAACTAAAAATATCAATTCAAGACATCAATCGTGCTTTACAACAGTCCATCAGCATAATCAATTTAGAAATATAAAGCTTTTATCTTTTTAAATACAAAAGTTTGATTTTTTTTCTTTTTCACATCAAATTTGGTTAGTTTTTTATTTAATGACTAAAGCTCAAATTAAATGTATTAAATATAAATGACTCTCCATATTTTCTAAATCCAATATGTTTCAAATATGTATGAAAAAGTAAAAGTAATAAGTAAAAAATTTAGAAAAATAATATAAATAGTTCATGGTTTTTTTTAATTAACACTTTAAGTTACTAACACAAATAATAATAAAAAAATGATTATAAAAAAACTTAAAATAAAAGTCGGATAATACATTTTTCATAAAATTCAATATCATATTATTTTGGATATAAATAATGAATCAATATAAAATTTAATACTCTTTTTAAATAATCTTAATTAGTATACATTTAATTCGAAATAATAAAAATCATTTATATTATTTTTAATAAATTATCCGAAGTATAAAATTAACAATAAAATTTATAAAATATTTACTTTAAAAAAATTACAAGTAATTACTTTAAAATGATAAAAATTAATAATATAATATTATTATATTAGAATCAGATTAAGGACTTGCACTCCTAAATCAAATTCTTAAAATTGCGTGTTACGTGACAAAATACGTGTGTCTAAGAGTGCAAATATGGGTTGAGACAATGAGACGTATAATATCTAATTGGGTTTGGATAAGTTAATTAATTAGGCAAGGTTAGGCTGTGCTTTTAGGTCCCATTCCAACACTTTAATTTGCCGTTAGATTAGTTATATAAAGCTTCAAGATAACCAAAAGGTTCAAATTACCGCTTGTGACGGCATAAAATATAAAGATCAATGACATCGTGCACATAATTGCTTCACAAATCTTGTCTTGTAGCTAGTTTTTCATCTTGCCTTGTCATGCTAATATCATTAAAATCCCAAAAAAATTTGATTGGATTGTGTAAATTGTGAAACAATCAGCTTAATATCTTTGCTGTGCCAGAGCCAGAGCAATTATACAAGCACACTTTGTTTTTCGGGAAAAATAGAAGGTGCTGTATCAGACAAATACATGTTCTCATCAGTTTTAAATCACACGTTTGATTTTTAAAAATAGTTTTTGAGATATTTGATTTTTAAACTTATCTTTTAAAAAAAATTAATGGTGGATTTGGTGTTTGCATTAATTAATTGGATGTTGGTTGTAGCATCAACGCTAATTTTTTTTTGGGAGAATGATAGCTATGAAACTTTAATTACATAAAAATATTCCAATATTATTTGATTCTTATTAGGTCAATCAGGACATCCTTCGACAAAATATAATTATTTAATTCAAAATTTAATTTTCTAAAATCAATTATTTTCAAATCCAACGACAATAACAACAACAAATCAACGATCGTTGACGACGATGAGAACGACGAATTGACGCCGACGACGACGTCGACGAACTAACTACGACGTTGATTGCTGAACGACGAATTAACGATGACGAATTAATGATGATGACGATGAGGCCGAACTGCCAACGACAACGACAAACTAAAAACGATGACCACTACGATGATGATTTAACTTCGACGACGAATCGACGATATGAGAGTGGCTTTGAATGATGATAAATAACGAGCACCTTTGTTTTGAGAATCAGTTTCAAAATAGTTTAAACACAAATCATGCCTTACAAATGAGGGAAGGATTTTTCATATCAAAATTAATTGGCAAATAAATCAAATTATATCAATATAAAAAGAAAAGATTGTTTTTGATAAAAAATGAAAAGGGATACATTGCAAATTAGGGAAAGTGCAGTTTGATTGTTAAAAAAAAAAAAAAAAAGAGTTGTGGGTAATATTTTTTGTCAGGTGACATCTTCGCTAATTTTTTTAATTATTTTTTAAAAATATCAAACTTCTAATCACATTGTTAAAAGAAAAAATTGGTTATCGAGTTAAACCGTTATTGCTATAACCATAAGCTTACTAGCGATTAAAGAGTCGTCGTGATAAGTACTCATCGTGGTTGTAGAAGTTGTGATGAATATGGAACCATTAGTCATGAAACACCTACAAGACCAAATCTTGACCATGTCGTGATACGGATGGTCCATATGACGTACACATGTTATGTAGTAGCATATTCCATCCCAATTGGTATTACCTTTTTCTTGATAACCCAATCTAATCTACCGATCTAACGATCTTCCACCAAACTCCTCTCCACCTTTTTTTTCCCATCACTTTTGTGATTCTGGCATCTCCCACGTACACATATTATCATCTTAACATGCCAATACATCACATGAAAGACATTTATGCACCCACCTCATCATGACAACATTCACTTCAACAATGTGGTGCTTTTCCAATATTTTGTCATGTTCATAACTCTTATGCTCCGAAGTATTGGGGAGATATTTGTGGAAGATCTTTTTCCTAAGTGACGGCTTGATTGTAACCGTTAATGCGAAAACGAGGTATCACGTTGTAGCTAGAGTATCGGAATCAAGCACGACATTAGAGTTTGGGTCCATGAGATTGTTAAGATGTTGTACTCAAGCAATACTTATGAGTCAGTTTGATTACCTTATATTTTACATAAACAGACTCAAGGTCTAATAATAACGTGACGCTTAAGTTAACTAATAGAGTACCGAATGATTAAAGAACCCAACCCAAATTGCACAGCCTAACTAACTAGCCGAACCCTCAACCTTGGCAACAACCCCACCTATCAAAACCTTCCCCAAACTCTTCTATATATTCAAGCCTATACAACAACAACAACAACACACTCCCAAACACAAAAACACGAGTCCAAACCAAAACCACCACATTCACCTCCGGCCACCGCCACATGGACTGGACCAGAGGCCCAGTGATCGGTCGTGGAACTACCGCGACCGTCTCCATCGCGGCCTTCGAGTCCGCTGGCATCCTCGCCGTAAAGTCCACAATCCTGCCACAATCTCATATCCTACAAAGAGAGCAAAAACTCCTGTCATCTATCAATAGTCCACATGTAGTCAGCTACAAAGGCAGCTCAATCTCAACAGAAAACAATCAAACGTACTACAACATATTCATGGATTACGTCCCCGGCGGCACGCTGGTGGATGTAATCCGTGCCCACGGAGGCCGGTTAAGTGAGTCGAAAATCGGAGTCTATACAAGGCACATTTTGCTTGGTCTGAACTATCTCCATTCAATGGGAATAATACATTGTGATATCAAAGGCAGCAACATTCTGATGGATCCATCAGGTCCCAAGATCGCGGACCTTGGCTGTGCCAAAAGGGTTTCTCCGATGGGGTTGGACGAGGAGGCGGTGGCCATCAGTGGCACGCCACTTTACATGGCACCAGAGGTGGTGCGCGGGGAAGAACAGGGGTGCCCTGCTGATATCTGGTCACTAGGTTGCATATTCATGGAGATGGCTACCGGGAGACCCCCGTGGATTGGTGGCGACGATGGGAAATCCGTTGATGACCCGTTATCGGTCGTGTACAAGATAGCTTATTCGGAGCCATTGCCGGAATATTCTGAATGTTGTTTTTCGGAGGAAGCAATGGATTTCTTGAGCAAGTGTCTAAGAAGAGATCCTGAGGAAAGGTGGACGGCAAGTCAATTACTCGATCATTGCTTCGTTAGCAAGTTTGATCCGTATGATCATGATGGCCATCATCGCAAAGAATTGATTAGCGTGACACTTAAGACAAACCGTTCTCCGACGAGTATTTTGGATCAAGGAATGTGGTATGAGAGTAGTTGTTCCATTAGGACATCATCAGCTGATCAGAGGATTAGGGAATTGTCATTGGGTTGTGGATTATTGGATGATCGGGGATTTGGGGTTAATTGGGTCGTGATTAGAGGGTGATTATGCCGTCCATTGATTATTTTTTCTCATTTTGTGTGTGATTTGTTTAGGGTGGGTGGGTAGGTGATTTATACTTCGAGAGGGTTTGAGTTGTACAGGTAGCTGTAATAGTAGAGCATAGAGATTCCCTTGTTTGGTACAAGTCTAATGAGCTGTTGATGGTTTTGATTATAGTTAAAGCTCAGATATACTAGTACCTTATAATGATATCACTTGACCAGAATTTCTTTTCACACTCTTTCAATCTATATCCCGACTTCCCCGGAAAAATAGTGATATAAGATCATGAATTTACATATTCATTATGGTGTATATCTTGTTATTCTCAAATTTTATCTATGACGAAAATATCTGAATAGTTATTATTGTTGAAATTCGCTATTACGAGATGCGAGTATATCCTCATGTATCATTACCTATGTATAATCATTGTTTAGAAAAGGATTCATGTTGTAGTGTTTAGGTTGGTGATTAGTTTTGAGATGGCAGATCTCGTCCCAAAATCTTTAGTGGGGATGGAGAATGTGACTTCCCTTAATTTGGGGGGGGGGGGGGCAATGCCTAAATTTATTACTTGCCTCAACTTAATCACATGTATGCTATCTTTTGGGGTCAAAAGCAATTCAAAGTTGATCTCTGAAATTAAACGTTTGGCACTAGTTGTAAATATATATGCATATGGCACTAGTTCTTAATATTAAATATTTTCCCAAAATTCTGTAATCAGAAATAAGATTAGTGGCAAATGTAGTTTTGTGACAACAAAGCTCACGCACATATTGGGACCAAAATGAAACCAGAACACAATTCAGCATCTATTCCTGCAATCTGTAGTCACAGTCATACGAATGCTGTCCGCTTCGAGCAGAACCGACTATTAAAAGGTAAGTAACCATCAGAGAAACTCAATCCAATAGGTTGTCGCGTGCTTCAGGGTTTGAAGCCTGACTACCGAATCATATTGGACTATTGGTCAAGATAAAACGTAGATCGGATTGTCCCAAGCAAGGAATCATCCAAGACCTGCCAAATATGGTTTCCATGCTATAAAGTTCTCGACTTTTCAAGTCATCACCATAGTGTGATACGGCTCAGCCAAGACAGTATGCCATGCTGTGAAGTTCTCTACCTTTCAAGTTTGCACTGTCAATTCGGTTATTCCTTTCGCTATAGTTGGCGCTCCCAACTCGACTAATGAAGCAGAGTGACCCAACCGGCATGCAGTTCAATGATATTCTGGGAATCAATGAGAGTGCTCACTGTAGCATAGTAGGCGTACTCTTTTCTCCTAACATGGCGGTGGCAGCCACCGAGTGTACAATACCCAAAGCCCTTATCATCCTCCTATCACTGGTATTGATCTTGATGTGCTTTGCCTTGTTGACTCGACAGTTACCTCCAGAGGTCTCAGAATAAGTATAGAACCAAGATATTGTTTGAGAACACTATACTGTCATGTCTCTATTTATGGGATATTGGACGAGAGCTAATTTACAGAGGAAATCAATGTTACAGGTGTATGCGTCAAAAAATTACTGGCAACAGTTAGGTAGCACAGCTTACCAGTTAGCCATCAGGACAAAAAATTTCTACTTTTCGTTCTTGATAATGCAGGAACCCACGGCCATTGTTCTTCCCATCCAAATTGATCATTTTGTTGAGTTGTGGAGTCTGATTTGAGCTTCGTTGTTGAATGGGTTTTTTTTTTTTACCCAAGTTGGGTGATGGGTTTTTGGCCCAAATTGGGTGTTTGGTTATAAATACCCTGTAATTGTAAACCCTAATCAAGAGAGTGAAATTCCTTGTGTTGGTTTGGCCGTGGATTAGGTCAAATTGACTGAACCACGTTAAATCTCTGTGTTCATCGTTTCGCTTTATTGTCTAACAATTGCTTGTGTGCGTTTGAGATCTCGATCAATACCCCAACACATTTAACCCTGGATACAAGGGCCACAATGGGTTAACTTTCACAGCAATGATGCCAACAAACAGCATAAACCAGAAAAAAAAAAAAGACTTATATTCATCTTACAACCTCAGAGGCTAATCTGCTTACACTATGCAAGATCAAGATTTCTACGGCATCTGTTGACCATTTAACATCGTGATTATTTTGCTGATGCCCTATCACATATGAAGCAAGGGGTAACTTGCTCAGAGTATATGAAGTTACCTATCTCCAGCTCAGCGAAAGAAAGGCCTTTGCTTATATCCTGCAGCTGGTGCTTCAGGTTTCTGTTGTCTTCCACCGCTTTATCATACTGCAAGAGCAATACTTCAGATTGCTTCTTCATAGCCTCTAGTTTTGTCTCGACAGTCTTTGCCTGGTTTTCTTTGGCAGCACATTTAGATTTCAGGTGCCTCACCTTAGACATCAATATAGTGATCTCTTCTCTCATGGCTTTAAATTCATCAGGGTTTGTACTCCTCTCATCCTTGTAACTCCGGCTCTGTTTCTTTGCACCTCCGTGGCTTTTAGGAGTGAACTTAGTTCTCTAAGGTAAAGATGCAGTCGATTTATCACACGCCCAAGGAAAAGAAAGAAACTTGCATATCATATCAATGCCTGAATTGAGGCCAGGCACACCGAGCGTCCAAATTTGCAAAAACCAAGAAAAATCAAACTCCACAAGTTGTCAGTAATGAAGCTTACAAGTTAATGTCGGCAAAACAAATATGGTAAGACCATCTAGCGCAGATCCCACAAACTGGGCAAAGAGCTAAGAACTAAGGTTGGCACAGCCATCAACCAGTTGCCCAGGAAAAAAACAACCAAACCTAAACACCATAGGACTGATTTTGGAGGTTTCGGGAAATTAAAACTACTGTAAGCATCTTAGCTTGATCATTACATTTTTACCCGTATATTTTGAGTATCCATTCAATTATTCACGTTTGAATCGTTGCTTGCAAATAGACCTATCAGCAAATCTGGGAATTGATAGACTGGTAGTCATGAATTTTAGTCCAAAATTTAGCAGCTCAAGCATCTCAACGTCATACAGAATTACTTCTGATAAGAGGCAAAAGGTGTCTTGAGGAGCTTTTCTCAAGCAACAAATGTTTTAACACTTAGGGTTTCAGTTGGATGGTATAGAAGAACCAACGAAGTCCAACCTAGAAGTCGTGCATATGTATGTAAACTTTCAATCGTCAAACAGCAACAGCAAGATGCAAACTATGGTGACTGATACTCATATTCTGTGCCAACCTAAACGCTGTTTCCATCCTACTCTATCCCCTCTGTAAGAGATGCCTCAGTGTTGGCAACAATTTTGCAAACGGAAATGCCAGTAGAAGTATGATGCTTTTGGAAAACTGCTTTACTAATCCTTGCTTCCGCAACACAGTTCTATATAGCATGTTACAGCTCACGAAACTAGGACCAACTGAGCTAAAACACCAAGGGTCCTGCAGTTGCATCAAGTGACAATTAAAACTTGGTGAAGAATGAAGTGCACGAACACGGAGTGATTACTTAGTGGCAACTACATACCGCACTGCGATACCATTGCATACTTGAAGAGGCTCCCTGCCTGATAACAAAGGCTGAAAACTAGCTACGAGGCTGCAACCTCGCCGCTCTTTTTTCAGCAAGTATATTATGCCACTTTATTACTAAAAATAACACTGCGACTAATGTTCTTGTCAATCTACAATACAAATACTTGCACAATGCCCAGTTGCTCACATACCTTCATTCCCCGGTAATTTTAAAATAGAAAATAGAACCAAACATAACACAGTCTTTTACACTCACGTCCTGTACGCAAGTTAGTCAGAATCGTGATTCTACTCTCAGATCCATGAATGTTTAATCCCATGTTACAATTCCGAGTCTACTGACTACAGACAAGTACTACCAAACCAACACAATAACAAAAACCTAGGTAATTCTGTCAATAGAGGGAGGGTAAAAAATGTGCGTAGCTTACCTCTGTTGGTATTAGAACTAATCAAAACAACAACCCAAATAATCTCGTGAATGGGCACCGAAACAACAACAAAAAAATATTAGAACTAATCAAGAAGCATAGCGAGAAAAATGAAACAAGAACAAATTTACATAAAAACAAGAGACCGAAAAACATAATGAGTAACAAACCAGCTCAAATCATCCAAATCCAACCACACACATCAAGAAACAAAAACATGACGATCCTCAAACCCTACCCGTGAGGGAAGCAACGAACCAAGAGCAACTGATCATCAACACTAACAGCATCATCGTCGTCGTCATCAACCCGATCACGCACTACGATCTTCAAAATGCGGAGCACCGTAGAAATAAACACGAGGGCAAAGGTGTCGGCGACAGCATCGACCACGCGCTTGAGGCGATCGAGGCCAAGGACGGCGTGGTTGCCGAGAGGGGAGTTGAAGAGGAGGAGAATGATCAGAAGCATCTCGATGAAGCTCAAAGGGAAGAGTAACAAGAGGATCGTCATATTGATCGAGCGGGAGAGGAGAAACCCTGATGAGTGGAAGAGTGGCAATTTGGGGATCATTTGAAAAATCTCTCGATTTAGTCGTGGATAGCGTGTAAGTCATGGAAGGAAGATTGATCATCGAAATTGGAAGTCGGTGGATTACTGTACGGCAATTATTGCGACTTCGATCGTAACTATTTGTATATTATTATTAGGTTCGGAGTATGGTTGGATTTGATACATGTGATGAGATATCATGCGTTATCGATGATAAAGATCTGTCATTTTTAAGTTTATATATTTGTGGAATTTTCTACCCATGAATAACATGGCAGGAGCAAGGTTTAGAGGTCCAGTTGCTGGATCGTTGAATTAAATACCTGCAAAGCAGAATTCATTCGCATGGACTCCTGAGATGGTGAAAGGAGGATAGCTGAGACGGGTTGAGCATCCACCTGCCCGTTTGATATACCAGAGCAACAAAAAGGTATGGCAGGAAGCCAACATTTACACTTATGATGATGATAATGATCAGAAACTCACATCCTGCTGGACGTAACAACTTTATAATTAAGATCACATGTCCCTTAAAGTTTGATTTTTGAGAGCTAATTCGAGCCTTTGACTGTTGGTCCCATGCTATGATAAAGTGACGCCATATACATGTGAGTAGATATGGAGCAGTCATACTCAATCCATCAATCTTTGACAAATAGCTCCCCCTAGCATTGAAGTCCAGATTTAATACAGATCTAGTCACATCACTGCTTCTTCTTGTAGTACTTGATACTTACTCCGTCTTTTGACATGACAAATGTGTAACATGAAGGATGTTTTAACATTATGTTTTATTTAAATTATATATTTAATTTGATATTAAAAAAAAAATATATAATAATATAAAATATATATTGTAATTAAATAGAATTATTGTCGGTGCTGATATTCGCACATCTGTTTATCAACTTATAGGAAAAGATGTTATAATGTCATTTGGATTCTGTCAAGCGACATAGTTAGTTCCACAAATGGTGCTGCAACTAGTTAGTAGTACGAGTTGAACCTAAAAAGTTGATGGCATTTCGACCTGCCCCTTGTCGGCTCGGTTCCAACAGTTTTGAGTGTTGAACATTCTCGAATTAGAAGTACCCAGAACTCAAATCTTCAACAGAGAATTCCAAGGAACTTGTTTTTACTATGGGGAAGACTTTGATGATTTATTTTAGCAACGGTCTCTTTTTTATCCGAGACTTAATGGAAAGAGAGGGAGAGAACTCTAGCATACACTTTCAGATGCTGATATGCAGTATAAGATTACGGAGATTTCATCCCTTGTTTCCCGTACAATAGTTTCATACAATTATCATCATATTTTGCATGCAATGAGGTACAAAGAGCACCGGTTGAACTAGCGGCCGCCGCCTCCAACACCGGATCCAACCCCAGACCCTACTCCACTGCCGGATCCTCCTCCAACCCCGATTCCGATCCCGATTCCAACTCCAATGCCTCCACCACCGCCTTTTCCAATTCCACGTCCGCCACCTATGCCTCCACCAGCACCTCCACCAAACCCACCCCCTTGACCAGCACCTCCACCTAGACCGCCGCCACCTCCGCCTGCAGCTCCACCTGCACCGCCTATTCCACCACCGGCTCCAAATCCTGAGCCATGCCCTGAACCACCACCCACACCACCGCCGCCACCTCCACCACCAATGCCTCCACCGGCACCACCTACTCCGGCACCCCCGCCAAATCCTCCTCCTTGTCCTGAACCACCTCCAAGTCCACCACCTCCACCGGATCCTCCACCTCCACCACCGCCAATGCCTCCTCCGGCACCACCAACGCCAGCACCTCCACCAAACCCTCCACCATGTCCGGAACCACCACCAAGGCCGCCGCCACCTCCTCCACCAGCACCGCCGCCACCACCAACTCCACCTCCTGCACCACCTACTCCTCCTCCAGCACCGAATCCTCCACCAGAACCGCCACCAAGACCACCACCGCCTCCTCCACCAGCTCCACCACCACCACCAACTCCCCCTCCTCCTCCTGCACCACCTACTCCACCTCCTGCTCCGAATCCCCCACCTTGACCTGAACCACCACCAAGACCGCCGCCACCGCCGCCGCCAGCTCCACCGCCAATCCCTCCACCGGGACCACCTGCTCCAACACCACCACCAAACCCTCCACCTTTCCCCGAACCACCTCCAAGCCCGCCGCCTCCACCAGCACCGCCTCCAAGACCACCACCCGAGCCGCCACCTACTCCGCCTCCAAACCCTCCTCCTTGACCTCCTCCACCACCAATACCACCACCTCCACCAACACCACCTCCTCCACCAACACCACCACCCGCACCACCGCCTAGTCCTCCGCCGCCGCCACCACCTAGTCCACCTCCTCCACCCCCACCGAGGCCGCCTCCACCACCTAATCCGCCTCCTCTACCGCCACCGAATCCGCCACCACCTCCGATCCCACCGCCTCTTCCGCCAAAACCACCACGCCCGGGACCTTCAAAGCACCCAGGCCTACGACGCCAACGACAGTCATCGCGGCCGAACCCTCTCTCGTAATCTGCCATTACAGATGCACTCAAGTGGAGCACAACACTTATTACAAGAAAAGCCACAATCGGCCATTTTTTAGAGAGACCCATTTGGCCTAGGGGAGAAACTGATACTCCGTAGGTTTTTTGGTTGTAATGTGTGTGATAAGTGATGCTTTCATAGTGATTTATATAGCCAGCATCCATTGAGAGGGGGAAGTTGAAGGGTAGTAGTTGGGGACGCGATTTGGGGCCGTTGGAAAAGTGGCGGGAACTTTAATTTTCGAGGGCCCAAATTGGAAAAAATAAATAGTGAAAAAGGATGACTGAGTCAAGATGATGAGAGGTGAGGATGAAGGGGGGGGGCCTAGCAAGGATGTGAGGTGAGGTCAACACCATTGATGCTCACATCGATGTCTATGAAGATGAAGATGCAAGTTGGCTTGGCTATTGGTTTGTCAGAAGATCAATTATCTGCTTCTGGTTGCATAATTTCCTTGATGAGTTGTTGCCATAAATGTTTTCTAATAAACTCTTCATCTCCATCCATTGATTTTATATGAATCATACCACGGAAACAACACGGTGCGACACCTTCATGGGACGTACATGACTTCTCGATGACTAATCCTAAAACTAATGATTATCATTATCATTTTTCTTGGTGAGATCAGTTCAGTAGAATAATTTTTAGATTTGGGTTCTTTCACAGGGTGGTTTGGTTTCAGTATACTTGCAGGCATTGATTACTGGCTGCTGTATGCAATAGTTATGCTGTGGTAGTTTGTGAAGGTTCCTACGCCGGAACAAAATAAATGCCGACAGTTCTAGCAGAGTGGGCACAAGAACAAGAACAGAAGAGAAAAATGTGCAACAGAAGCAATTACTATAATACATAATGCAGCTCATAGTAGCAGATGTTCGATAAAGTTGCTGACTATAGTAGGAGATCTTCTATTTCTGAAATTCATTTAGATACTCACAGGAAAAAGAGAGAGAGGAGGGGGGGGGGGGGGGGGTTG
>LIEC01011240.1:28705-43607 GCA_001925005.1 Drosera capensis
GGGGGGACTTGTTATAAGACATTCAGAAGTAAAATGCCAACAAGAACTATTGAGACGAACTCGACCAAAAGGAAATCAAAACAATCAGATAAAAATTCAAGCGCCAAAGTTTCTAACCCAACTGTCTTCTCTGTTGCAAAGGCGTTAACCGGTCTAGCTTATTCACCTTTGTCGAGCGAGAGATTAACATGAATCTCATCCTGATCACTTCAGACTGAATGCAGTAACCATAACTAGAGCAGGAAGTGCAGTGCAGATAACCAAGGAAAACAAAACACATATGAGATGATATATGCTACGGGGCTCATGTTCCACAATACTTGGGGTACATTCCACACAATATGGCCAGGTTCATGAAAACAAGCTGCATACAACAATAGCTAGCAAATCAAACATACGAGTATACACTAAACTGATGTTTCAACTTCTTTTACACATTCAGTCATAACTTCCCGTCAAGTAATCTAATCTTCTATTATGAGCTTATATATCGAACACATTCAGATTTGCTAGATTACACCTATTGTCTCAGCACATTACACCTTATTCCACACAAGTTTACCCCGGTGGATTTGCTAGAGTCCCAAACCGAAGTATAAATGCGTTACAGTACCAGGATTAATTACAGGTCCGCTCTTGGGCACATTCAGACAACACTTCGATCGAAGCTGCCCACAGAACTTCAAAGGAAGAAGGGAACCCATAATGATGAATGAGTCTCTTGGCATAGACTAATGTTTTATTTTATTTTGAACCTTTCATCGAAGCTTTTAGGTGTTACTTCCAATAGCAGGATTAAGCGCTTCCCTCTCATCTTCTGTTTAATGCTTGCTTGATCATTAGTTACTCTGTTTTTGCATGGTATTTTTCTTCAAGCGTCAACCTTCTTTGAACATGTTAAATTCTCTAGCTTTCATGCTTTAATGTCCATGTCCTGTCATGTACGCTTACATTTACAAAAGGGAAAGGACACTACTAGATATCACAGAACTAAAGTGAGCAACAATTCAATCAGCAAAAAGGTTCTTTTATTGCCAATATCTTGAGAATAACAAGCAACAAACAAGGTATGCTACTCTTTAAAAAAAGAAACAGAAAAAAGGAAAAAAGGATATGCTTATAGTAGTGTTTTTTTTTATGTATTATACTATTAGTACTCTCACTGTTTCGAATAAATTATGAAAATTTGACTTAAGATGATTATTAACTTATTTATTTATAAAGATCTTGATTGTTTCTTAACTAGACTTAAAGCAAAACAACCAAGATATATAGTTTGAAATACCAATACTGTTGTCTACATGCTAATATATATATAAAACACTAGGTTTATAAAATTGACGAAATTAAATCTCTTTTTAGACTTAATTGTACGATTAATATTAAAACATATCAATTGAGATAATTAATTGTTATAAGTACTACCTCCGTCCCAAAATAATTATATCGTTTAGTCATTCTGGTCCGTCTCAAATTATTTGTAACGTTTTTATTTTTAGAAAGTATTGTACGGTTAGGAATTAAAGAAGATGGAAAAAAAAAGATTGTGTGGTTCAGAATTGAAGTTGAGGGAGGAAGGAAGTAAATCTAAAATTACATCCATAAAATAAATGTTGTAATAATTTTGTGATAGAGAGAGTAACAAATATCTCAATAGTATTTATTTTATACTTATGAGTGGGTAGATGAGAATGTGAGTGAATGAAGAGAAGAAAAAATAATGATGTAATAAATAAGGATATTTTAGACTTTTAAACATAAAATAATTACATTTTTTTGAAAGTGTTATAATTTATATGAGATATCTGTTTTAATAATGTGTCGCAATGGCTAACTGTGGTGGTAGATTAGTGTCCATCGCCCCTACCACCTCCCACTCCGACACTGGATCCTTGGCCAGCACCGGCTACCCACTCCTGGGCCGACCCCGATCCCAACACCATTTCCAATGCCTCCACCACCACCAACACCTATTCCTGCGCATTGGACCGTTAGGGAAGTGGCGGGAAATATGTAATCTCAAATGTTGAGATCCAATTTTGTCAAACAAAGAAGAATGGAGCAAAGCAACTTGACAGGGTGGAGTTATTTTGAAATCATTGACCCCGACACAGAATCAGTATCAATATTGTCAATTGCTGAGACTCTTTCAAGCTTGGGCTCTCATTAAAGCTTCTGGGTTAGTTACAAGTTAAGAGCTTGAACTAGTCAAGAGATGAAGAGTGTTGTAGATATTGCTGGATTAGCTAAGGCTTTAATGGCTTCGCTGTTTGTATCATGTTCGTCCTACTAGGTTTATTTTTTGGTAAGCATACTACGCGTCGGCTAGTGTCTTGCCCTGACTGTGTCTGCTGTGAAATAACAGGAAACTTTACTCATAGGAATGCATATTCCGGCTATCAAACATTGTTGAAGAAAGGGTTTGTTATACACCTTCAGCTTCTTACGCAAACCACCACATGCTCCAGTACAAGATGATACCTATCGCACGTTGCTGACATTCGTCTTAAACTGACTTTTTTTGCTATTATCCTTCGATCGCTGCTATACTGATTGGTTAAGCTTATTACCATTTGCATTGCATTAGGTGCCAGCACTGCCCCATGTAACATTGTCAGTTTATCACGGATAGTCTTACTTTGTAAGAAATCTAAACCATAACATTTGCCAACATGATGATGCATTCGCATTTCACGTTTCTCCTATATGCTAATGCAATCCTCAGAACCTAGATGAACAATGAGGGAACTCATGTTTCTCTTCTAGAATCAAAACATGATGATGCAAGACGAAAACGTGATAATTCTAGATTATCATTGCAGAGAAGGATGGATAGATCTTCAAATCTACAAGGGGAGGAACGAGAAAAACATCTCTACCATCAATTTTAATTCAACAAACCTCCTACCGTAATCCTAAACAACAAAATATGTTTATGATGTTCTAGGGATACTTATCCTAATTTGAAATTGAAATATATCTGAAAAAAACGGAATTACATAATTTAAAGTTAAAAGCTCCTAATTAGTGCATCACATGATAACAATTATATTCAGATCATGCACAATAGCTTCACTAGTAAAGCAATAACCAAACAAGGACTCAATGAAGCCAAAACGATCTACAATTCGCTATAATCAGTGATTCATCCACGGAAGGGGCTACACGCCTACAAGGCTCTACTAACATTCTAACATTTTCTAGTTATATTGTCGGAGCATACTGGTTGACGCCAACGCACAAACTAAAGGTTGACAATCTACTCGGAATAAGCTTAGATACAAATTCTACCTACTAAAGACAACTACTCGCTAAACTTTGAATGCCCAGATACAGTACAATCATACAACAAAGGGCATAGAATACGTATATATATCAAGCTGTTTTCACATAAACCAGCACCAGAAATAGATATTCGAGACGTCAGAGAAACAAGGAAAAGTACCACACGTAGAGGATCTTCTCCACCGAGCATCCATGTCATCAACTAGTTACTTGAGAAACAATCTTTACTATCCGTTAGCATGTCAATGAAAAACTGTCCCAAAAATGAAGAATTCTGAAACAAGGACAGAAAGGAGACCCATTAAATAGTCCGGATTTTAAGGCAATCTCGCTAAAGAAGAGAACACAACAAGTAAAACAGAAAAAACAGAAGTGTTTTCTCATGTATGATCATTAAGAAGTAAATCAGAAAAAAACATTAGAGCATACAAGTTAAAACACACATGCCTAGCAATCTAGCATGGTACGAGCAAAGGATCCATCCCTGTTTGTCCACCTTTGGCGAACTTTCCTGGGAGAATTTTAGTATCGGAAACTGAAGTACTGCCAAATTGTTGCAAATATGAAGGAAATAAGACTCCTAGTAAGAAAAATTATTCTTAATCGGGGAAGCTCTTGCCCCTGGAGTTGAACCTCCGTTTCGGCTGGATATCAGCCGAATCACATCATTGTCAAACTTGGCTTCCCTTCAAGCTGCTCATCCATCAGGCTCCACACAACATAAGTACATAACAACCGCTCGTGAAATTTTGCAAGCACATTACAAAGCTAAAAGTATTTAGCAATTTTAATTCCTGAGAAAAAAGATTACCGATTTCAGGCGCTCGTGGTCTCCCAGTTGAATTCAGGAGAAGATAGAAGACTTCTTACTGACAACCTGCACCAGGATTTCCTTCATTTCTTTCTTCTTGCCAAATACAACCTTGAATTCGCATTCATCACCAGCCACAATATTGCTCTTCATGCAGAACTCCTTCCACCCCCTACCAGCGACAACCCTTCCATCAGTCCTCCGCATGATCCTTACTATTTGTAAAATCCCATTCGGACTACGAAAAATCATAGTGCTGTCAGGAGTTATGTCACACTGACGACTGGCTTCACTAGGGATATTCTGAAAACAAAAACACCAATTACAGATCAACCTTTTCGATAAACCTATGAAGAAAGGAATGAACCGAGCAGATACTAATATAAACCATGAAAAAGAACAAAACCGCCGCAAAATTATACTCCCTCCGTCCCATTCAAATTGCAAAGTTACTTTATATCAGTAATAAAATTATTCATGCTACGAATCGTTCGCGGGACGATCAAACATCGATTTTTACAAAATTGTCGTGAAACACTAGTGATAGTTTAAGTTACTTATTTCAACCGTGGGGCCAATGATAATTTTCTTACGTAGTTAAAGACAAAAACGAAACTCCTCAAAATGCATGTTGAATAGTGTAGTGATGATGTAACGTTGCAATTTGTATAAGACGGAGGGAGTAAGAAATATTCGGCACATCTGCATCAGCCATAAGGAACAATAGACCACGAGCAGTTCTCTTAGTCAACCAAATAAAGGCAAGTCCATAAATAGATGAGAAGATTCAAATGGATATTGACATTCATTTTTTACCAGTGACACAGGCACAGCACTATCAAAAACACAAATCCAATGCTAGGAGAACTGAATAATACACCAGAAAACTCTCAAAATCCTCTGTACAATGTGAGAATGGGATAAGCCACTATGGTTTTATGAAAAGCATGACCAATCAACTATTGCCGAGCAACACCAGCCATCAAACAGGAAGAAACCATAAAATTCAAAGAAAATGAACAGAAACCTTTTGATGCGCATTTGAAAATTGTAAGGTAACAGTGACATTCAACATTAGAAGGTAAAAAGGGACTCTTGATTCGAGAACGGCTTTCAAGCCAATGGATGAGAAACAAAACATAATCATGTAAAAGTGGCATCACGACAACCAACCTTAATTACCAGGATAAGATTGATTCATAATCTATGTAATGCAAGCAAAGCAATACCTAAATTCCAAGGTCAGCATTAGAAAAATGTAAAAGCCAAAATATAAGCTTACTTGTTCATATGTTATAGCCTTTAAGGTCTTCACCCATTGGTAATAGTCAGGAAGAGCATCCCTTTGATGGAAACCTGCACGCATTAAAAAAACACAAACTTATCTTAGACATGGTGTTATCAGCAGCATTATTCTCAAGCCGAAGATACAGTGTCTTGTTTACAATTACCATTAGTCACGGGTTTGTCAGTACGAGGCTCATCCATGAGTTCTTCCTCTACCTTCACCGCTTGATGCACATTCGCACAAGCTGCTACTTTTTCATTCGAGACCAAATCATGCTTCTTGCAGCAATCCAACCCAAATATTTTCACTTCAAACAGCCCACTCCCGTCATATGCAAATACCAAGAACTCCCCGTACTCAAGGGAGTTATCCGCCACAAACCGCTCCCAACCCTCCGTGAAATAAAAATATCTGTCGACCTTTTCCATTGTCAAACGCCAAATCCTCCCCCCTGCATTCCTCAGTATCACTTTCTTCGGCGGGTCCCCCTCAAAGTTCTTGACAAACGCCGGGGGTATGCGCTGCTCGATAAAGAAAATCCCACTCATTAACCACAGAAGACACAAGGAAATACAAGCAAACAAGCACATAATATTGCCCATAATTGGTACTTAAGATTTTGTCTTCTGAAGCGGAGACAAAAATAACGGCATAGTTATCTAGTCTTTTCTACTTTTTACGAAAAATCTTGGTTTTAATAATTTTCAACAGTCTTGGTTTGTCATTCTCATAATCACCAACATCATAGCTCTCAAAAACTCATTTTACCTTTTACTTGGGAAATGATACTTCCAAGGCTTTTTTTTTGTTTCATCCAAGACTATCCACTCACATCTATTTTTGGGACAAAAATGCCCCTTACCATTGTGCCTTGGATGCAACAAAAAGCCTTCAAAACATCAATTCCTTTTTTTTTCCACGTCTTTAATAATGCATTTCACACACAATTGACTCAGCAACTCCATTTCTCCAAAAATCAAAACTTAACAGCAACAATGAGGTGAAATCAAAAAGATCCCAAAATTTATTAACTAATTTCGTCTCTTTGATAATGCACTTCACACACATTTTACCCAAGCAACCCCACTTCTCCAAAGATCAAATCTTTACAGCAAAAACGAGGTGAAATTAAAACAGATCCCAAAATTAATAAATTGATTCCACCTCTCTGATAATGCACTTCACGTACACTAGTCCCAGCAACCCCACTTCCTCAAAGATCCCAAAATGAGTGGAAATCGGAACAAGATCCCAAAATGTGCTTGATTAATGATAAGGAACACCAAATCGCTTTGTACTATGAGAAGAAATTCGAGCAAGAAGGGTTACCATGCGGTGAGAGTAGAGCTGGGGCAGGTAGATCTTGAAGAAATCGGGGAAGTCATCGATGTTACGGTTAGGGTTATGGTTAGGGTTAGGGTCCGGAGCTGTTTTTCGATTCGCGGGCTTCTTCGACATGATTGGAGGATTGATTCTAGGGTTTGTTAGTGAGTAGACAGCCAGTGAGGAAATGAAGTGCGGAGACTCGGTTCTATTTTATGTTTCTTCATCTCTTTATGTGCCTGTGAACGCTAATTTGAAATGGCCAAAGCTGTCTGATGGAGTATTTGAATTTGAATCGAACATATATATATATATATATAAACGATAGAAAATCTGATCGTTTTTATGACATGATAAAATATTGTTAGATAAAATAAGATAGAATAGAATATAAACAATAATATAAAAAAAGAGAAAATTTTATGAAATCTACCATGTAAAGACGATGTAAGGCGACTTTATGATGAAATGATGCTAGTATTCATAGTTGTGATCTCAAAACGAAGCCTCACCCGTTGTCGCGTTGAATGTAACCACAAAAGGATCGAACAAGTACAACGTCCAAAAATCTATCCATGCTTGAATTCTACCCAGCCCGCCACTGTTGACAATGAAATACCCAATCCATGTTTGAATTCTACCCAGCCCGCCACTGTTGACAATGAAATATCCATCCCACAGTCACACTTCACATCAGTCAGCACCTTCGTGAAAAAAGTGAATATCAAAACCGACTTCATACCAAACCAAAACACTTCATCTCTGAGACATCTCATCTAATCTCTCACATTTCTCTCAATGGTTTTCTCTCATCTCCATTCCCTCCTCGCTTGCCTCCTCTTGTTCGCCTCGGCTGACGCCTTTCGCCCATCAGGCCTCGTTCTCCCAGTCTCCAAAGACGCCTCGACGCTCCAATACACGACCACATTGAGCCAAAGGACTCCCCTGGTGCCCATCAAGGTGGTCCTAGACCTTGGCGGGCCGTTCCTATGGGTCGATTGCGACAAGAACTACGTCTCGTCCACCTACAGTCCGGCTCGTTGCCACTCGGCTCAATGCTCCTTGGCCAATTCGCAGGCCTGCGGGTCCTGCAGCTCTGCCCCGCGCCCCGGTTGCTCCAACAACACCTGCGGGGTCTTCCCCGAGAACACGGTCACGAACATAGCCACGTCCGGTGACCTCGGGTCGGATGTTGTCTCGGTGGACTCAACCGACGGGTCAAGCCAGGGTCAGGCCGTGACCGTTTCCAAGTTCCTGTTCTCTTGTGCGCCAGCATTCCTTACCAAAGGTCTCGCAAGCGGGTCGGTCGGGATGGCCGGGCTGGGACGGGCCAACATCGGGCTCCCGACTCAGTTCTCCTCGGCGTTCAGCTTCGCAAAACAGTTCGCCATCTGCCTCTCCGGGAGCACGGGTGGCTTTTACGGTGTGGCATTCTTTGGCCCGGGACCGTACACACTCCTCCCAAACATTGTCGTCTCGTCCTCCAATCTCTTCTACACGCCGCTGCTGATCAACCCGGTGAGCACTGCCGGTGTATCAACACAGGGCGAGCGGTCGACTGAGTATTTCATCGGAGTCAAATCCATTACCATCGGTGACACCGTCGTAGCGCTCAACACCACAGTGCTCAAAATTGATAGTAAGGGGTTCGGAGGGACGAAGATCAGCACGTTGGAACCCTACACGGTGATGGAGGACTCGATATTCAAGGCATTTACATCCACATTCGTGAAGGAGGCGGCTGCCAGGAACATTTCCAGGGTGAAGGCAGTGGCACCGTTCGAGGTATGCTTTGCTACTAAGAACGTACCCGTTACACGCCTTGGGTTTGGTGTTCCATACATATACCTGGTGATGGAAGGTGGGAGTGTGTCGTGGACATTCACGGGGTCGAACTCGGTGGTGGAAGTGAGCAACGAGGTGATGTGTCTCGGATTCGTGAACGGAGGGGTTGGAACAAGAACGGCTATCGTGATCGGAGGGTTTCAGTTGGAGGATAATATAGTGGAGTTCGACTTGGCGAGAGGCAGAGTCGGGTTCAGTGATGCTCTCATTGGAAGAGAGACTACCTGTGCTAATTTCAACTTCACCTCGACCGCTTGATTTGTGTAATACACCGATTTATTCAACAGGCTATCAGGAATAAAACCTAAAATAAGAGTGTACACTATAAACGACAGGAATAATTATACAATTTCGATATTGTCAACTGCATCGTGTTCGTCCAAATCAATTAAGGGTGTTAGCTCAGATCCAAACGACACCATTGACACAAAGGATATTAAATAGTCGATCTAAAATATATACATGAAAGATCATAGAACGATTCAGCATGAAATTGAAGTCACAGCATAAATGAAAGTTATCATAACAAAGGGTCTCAATGGAGAGTCAGAGACATAAACTGGGAAAGCAGAAGGGAAACGGCATATTCACAGCCTATCTAAACTTCTTTTACTTAGACGTCATATTCTTCCATCACGTAAGATCTGCACAGATACCTTAAGCTTCTTCCACTTCAAATGCTCCGAATGTGTTTTCGCCACTGTAGGTCATGTAGACGAACCCATCCTCATCCTTGTGTTCCTCATACACGGTAGACATCAGAGCAGCTGCAAGCCGAAAGATTTAATTGACATTAGCAATTCCATACTCATGGGTGCAGCTTGTATAGGCAAAGTTAAAAGAAATTGTAATAGAGTTGGTTGAAACCTGTTGGGGGAAGAATGTTCTTGACAAAAATGAAAATCGCCTTTTCGGGACTCAGCTTGATCCTTTTGCGTACCACATAAACGAACTGGCCGATCGTCAGGTCAGAAGGAACCAGATATCTGTCATGAGGAAGCAAAAGTTAAAACATTATGCAAGAAAAAGAAACATTCGGATGAAGTGCCAACAGAACACACAAATAGGTAATCCCTGAGAGACAGACGGCTATAAGAAGCACAATCTACAGCATAGATGCTGAATTAGAATCCCTGATCTATCCTTGACAACATGATTCATGAAAAGTACGTAGATTTCCGCAAACTTCTTCTTAAGATTATGAAGTGAGCAGCTTCTTTCAAGTAGACAAAACCATTGGACTCTCGATTTACAGAGGAAAAAGGTTACAAAAACGGTGTTAGTGATTGATTAAAGAAAACCATTTACCGCAACAAGCCGATTTTAGAAGACATTAAAAAAAAAAAGAGGATAGGAATCTGTTTAAAATAAAATCCAGAATTCTGAAACATATGGAAAACCTCAAGTAAGATCCACAAGTGAAGTCTAAAGGTATCGTGATCATGAGCAAAGAACAAAAAATAAGACAGCATAAACCCAAATTTCTTCAACAAGAAGGCCGTAAAAAGCCATGTATACTCACTTTTTCTTGTCAATGTCTGGAATATCAGTCTTTTCAGCCCTCTCAACTATAACCTACATGAGCCAACAACAAAACAATAAAAGTAAGCAGATCTACATATATCATTAGTATAGACCAAGGGAAAGAACATGCTTCGGCATAAGGGAGGGTCAGTCAGTGTAACATACCGGTACTCTATCAGGGTATTTCTCGCGGATGCGAGCAGATTCAGCTTGCCTCCTTTCTGTTAAGAAAACCAACAAACACCATCAATGTCATAGTTTCTCATATCAACAAATCCAGTTTATAGAAGACAATATCATCAGAGACATACAAGCTAGATATCCAGTTTATAGAAGCCAACATCATTAGCCAAACACAATCTCCCAAGCAGTGAGTTATTCATGTCAATACCACCATCAAATCACAAGAAAAATCAACGAAGTACATTGGAGAGACGACTAGCCACATATACACAATACATTCAACCATCAACGCTCATCGATAAATCAAACCTGGATTCTATAAAACAACTGACGCCCAAACCACAATCAGGAACAAAAGCTGCTTCGAATACGATCTCATCTGATCAAGCATTAACCGAGCCTCCTCATCAAATCAAAATCTATACAAGTAATCAAATTTCTCGAGCAAAACCCTTCAAGAATCGATGACGTACTATTAGTTACCTCTCAAGACTACCTTCATACGTTTTTTTTTTCTTGCAAGCAAACAAATTCTTGCTATCCCCCAAACTCCATCCTCATCTCCGCAACCAAGTAACACACAAATCAATCACCTCAATTCCAATCAAACAACATCACAAATCGATCAACGACTATCGATCAACCTACACAAACACATCAAACACCTCATCTCATGTCACGAATCCACCAAATCACGATATCAAAGAAACTCGATTCAAAACCCTAACTCACCGAGGGGATGCTCCAACTTGAACGAGCTCTTCGACATGTCGAGATCACGCGAAAATCAAACACCGATCTGTTCAATCAAACAATCAATCAATCGAAGGGACACGAATCATCTAGGGTTTCGACAATTTCGATCATCTAGGGTTTTGGAATCGACATCAACAATCGAATTTGAATCGATCAAGAATTGAAATAGAAAGAGAAAGCGTGGGTATTGAAGTTACCTGTTCGGTGAGAATCGAAGAGAGAAAGAGCGATTGAATTTGAGAGAGAATGATTGAGTGTGATCGGGAAGAGAGAGACTAAATTATAGAAGGGGGTATTTATAATTGTTTGAGTGAAAAAGGATTATCAATCTCAACAAGAAGATTTAATTTAGTTTTATCCAAAATATTTTCTCTGTTTTTAATTAATTATATTCTTTTTTTTTTCTTAATTTCATATATGTATCGATAAAAAAATATGATACATGTGAAACGACGATCAATCGTCATTTGATATGAAAACGACATTTATATTCATATGTACAGAATAATATAAAATATTTATATATTTTAAAGATTATGGGATTGATGGAGTAATAATTTGAGCGTATTTATTTATTGAGTTGAAATTTGACCTACGTTACGGGACGATCAAATATTATTTTTTGAAAAAATTGTTTAATCTCACGTCAACAACGTAATTTTCTTCATCATTAACACGATAAACGAAACTTCTCATAATAAAAACACTCATATAATAATTAATATAGGACGAAATGAGTATAAAATTTATTCACTTCGTTCCAAATTAATCGAAACGTTTTGACTTGTCACGATAATTTATGCAAGTGTTATATTTGTGTGGATTTTGATAAAAATAATTTTTTTATAATAATGAGATTTATTATAATAATTGTGAGATGGCTTAGTGGATGTACAGTAGCACAGATGAAATTTATTTGATATTTTTTATATTAAAAAATTATCAAAAATAAAAAGGTTTCATTTATTTTGAAACTGGAAAAAAAATATTTCAATTAATTTGGGACGAAAAAGATATTTTTTAATGTTAATATTGGACCAAATAAAGCTTGTTTTAGCATATGATTATGATATTTTTCACTCATAAGTGACTACAGTTTCGGAAAAAAAAAAAAAAAGAAATGGCAGAAATTTGTGTCTATGACTTCCGCAGTCTCATGGAATAAATGACAAGATGAGTGGAATAACAAAACATAATACTCCATTGACAAATGGAATTCGAGAATGGAACCTTATATCTCTATATAAATCGTAAACAAAATATCATGAGTTTTTTGTTTTTATTTAGGATTTAGGGATTATGTGTACACATTATATGTCAATAGATAAAATAACGATTCAAATTAAAACAATTGAGATGAAACATTGAAATTAAATTATCTTATTTTAATATTGATCATTCATCCAAATGTTTAAATCTTCATCATTGGATCATCATTTGACACACAATATGTTAAGATACACATTCCCTTTCCTCTTTTATTTTTACTAGATTATGTGGGAATCGTTATCAAAATCCTTACTTAATTCGATCATATTTTGTGGATCCCGAAAAACATATACTCACTTCCTCCCAATTTATTTTGCAATCGTTTGATTGGACACCTGATTTTATATATGTTGTTGAATTTTAATGTATGTGTTTAAACTATAAATTATCAATAGATCATTTTTTAAAAACTTATTTATCAATAAATCACACCTTATTTATTAATTAGCATTTGATTTATTTTTTTATAAAAAAAACAATCAAATCATTTTAAATCATTCCATTTTAATTACTTCAAATCCAAATCATATCTCTCCTTTCCATTTTTTATTTCTCACTCCACGTCCTTAAAAGAAACAACCATTCTCGACTCAATCTTAATAAATCTCCACAAATGCACTCGGTAACTTGCAGATTGAGCAACTTTTCTACAATAAAGCTCACCGTGGGTGTTAATCGGGCAGGTTCGGTTTAATCGGTTTTATTTTTTCAACTCAAAATCAAAACTGAACTGATTAATTAGTGGGTTTAAAAATCAAAATCAAAACCATTTATTTAACGCTTCGATTTTTAAACAATTTTGTTTATACGGTTATTTTCCGATTTTTTACGATCTCATCTTAAATATTTTGAAATTTTAATTATATATATCGTTTATTAAAATAACTTAATAAATTTTTACTACATATGTTTATAAAAATAAATTAGATATATCGAATTAAAAAAAGAAAATGACATAAATTATACTAAAAATATATGAACAAGTGATTTTCTTACTAACCAAATAAAAAATATTCGATCAAAAAAATAAAAAATATGATCGAAGGCTTTTATTTCCATTTCTCGCAAAACAAAAGTAAAGACAATATTCACAATACTAAGTATATTGGGTTATCTTAGGTTTAAGGTAATGCAGTGTATTTGATACTTGAGTTTAACAATCTTACATAAAATAATTACGATAATTAATTTTAAACGGTTCGATAATCGATCATAAATATTTCGGTTAATCGGTTTATTATCGATTTCTCGGTTTGTTTCGCTTTTAAATCGTGGTTTCATTTCGTAAATCAAACCCAAACCAATTAGAAATCGATTCGGTTGATTTTGATTTATCATTCTCAATAACGATTCGATAATTGATTCGACCTTTATTTTAACAATCTTCGAAAGGGTGTGATTTTTTGGGATGCATTGTCTTCGAAGATAAGTTGAAGCACGGACTCATTGTCGATGGGAGGTTCGGTGGAATGAGCGGTGCAAACGGGGTGTATTATCAATGGAAGGGGACATATTGTCAACTGAAGAGGACGCACTGGACGTAACGTCGATGGAAGGAGACGTACTGTCTGCTCCGATGACGTAATATCCATCCCAACGACATAACGTTGATTTGGATGACGAACATTTTATTGGCTTCGACTATATATATTTGATTTCGACGATTATAATTACTTTAATGTAATTGATTAATAAAATATTTTATTTCATAAATGAAATGACATCAAATTATTTTGGAAGAAGAAAATCTTCTAGCCAAACAGATTTGGCGAATCCTTCGGACAACCCTGACACTCTGGCGGAGCGTATACTGAAGGCGAAATATTTCCCAAGGTGCTTAATCCTAACAGCAGGCCCAGGTCAAAATAGCTCCCCTACATATGGCAAAGCTATGCCTTTACTGAAGCAGGGTCTGAGATGGAGGGTGGGAACAGGAACAAAAATTAAGGTCGTCGGGTATCCATGGGTTCCCAACATCCCGGATGGGAAAATTGTCGAGGTCCCTTCTAATTGCTCCCCTGAAACTACGGTGGCCGTACTGATTAGCCATGAACACGGTCTTTAGAAAGAAGATTTCATCAGACAGAACTTCAATGATAGCATCGCCAAGAGCATACTCACCATACCTCATCTGGTATCCTGAGGAAAAGGAGAACTTCACTGTCAAATCACCATACCGACTCGCATACGCATCCAAATTTGTGTATGTGTCTCAGAGCCCAACAAATTTAGAAAGATAGCCCGTTTGAGCACAGGGGTTGGGGATATGGCTAAACAGAAATCAGAGGTTGCACAGACGCTCGATCAAGCCGTCATTTATTGACGGACGGAGTTTCACTTGTACGGCAGCGGTGATCCGAGATGAGGAAGGTACACTGTGTGTGGGGCGTTTGGAAAGATTCACATGGGACTGTCTTCTCCCTCCGTTTGTGAGACGGTAGCTGTGAGGGAAGGAATTGAACTGGCCAAGTCCCTTTCGATCCTCAGACTGCATATGGATAGTGATTGTCAAGGCGTGACCAAAATGCTCATCGGTCGTAATCCAGATCTGTCATACACGGGAGGTATTATTGACGATTGCATAGCGCAGTTATTTCATGGGTTCAGAGAGAGAGAGA
>LIEC01011241.1:9582-42140 GCA_001925005.1 Drosera capensis
TTTTAAATTTATTTATCAAAAATCATCTTTAATTTATTAATTATTCTCTCCGTCCTATTTTAATCATAATCTTTTGATCAGATACGTAATTTATGTGTTTGTTGAATTTTTATGAAATTCAATAAAAACAATATTTTTTTTAATAGTAGACCGATAGTGTGATGTAAGTGAAAGTTATGAAAGAATTGATATATAAATGAACCAATTTCATTCCTAAATACTTTCATTTCCTTCATTTTAAAAACTCACAAACATAAAAAATTTTCCACTTCACTCCCAAAACTCTCCCTATCCCTCCTATTTCAATCTCGCAAACATAGCCCAAGGCTGTGTTTGTGAGTTTTAATAGGAAGGGAGATAGCTGAATGAGAATGAGGTTAAGAAAAAAAAAAAACTAAGATAATTTTTTTTTTGTTTATGAGTTTAGAGGAAAAGATTAGAATATTTTGTTTTGTTTTGTTTGAGTTTAAAAATGAAAAAGATGATATGATAAATTTATCCTTATATCCTTATCCTCATGGTATAGAATAGTTTGTTAGTTTGGGGATGGAGACAATATTGTCTTTGGACCTATTTTATTTTACTTTTCTCTCAAAAATCCCATAAGGATAAAAAAGGAAATAGAATAAACTCTACACACAAACACCTCACCTCCTTTCCGGAAAAAAAAAAACCCCACGGAGGGATTCTTATTAAAACCCCTTCCTTTCTCTCTCCTCCCCTCTCATTAAGTCTTCCTTTAGGCATAATTTATCGATATCAACATGGTTGAAGAAAACAACATCACTTTTGATTGTTTTGGAATATTTTATTTGTGTCATACTTTATACATGTTCTTACTGAATTGAGTACCAAATGTTGTTTTGATAATTGTACCCAAGTCGAGTCATGGAGAATAACTTGTTTAACCGTTATGATGCATATACAGATTGCATCAATAATACTGTAGCCTTCCAGGGCGAAATGGTACCTGATGAGAAGAAGTATCCAACAATGCGTTCATACTTCAGGCATATCATTCGTTTCTCCTATGAACTTGGGAAGGATACTAAAAGAAAATTAGTCAAGTCTGGTCAAGGTCATGAATGCCCAACATGAGCTCTACACTATATCCTTGTGTTGGACGATGCATCGGCCCCTGGTGCCTAAGGGTCCTCCTTCTATGGACCAAAGGAGAGATGTGAATCCTGCAGATTCTGGTGTTTAGAATGGAACAATTAGGAAGAGATCATTTTATTGCAAAAACTTTGAAAATTGAGGGTTATGTCCCCAGAAGTCCAAATTACTCAACAAAGAGTCTTCAACGGACAATTGAAAGTACAACAAATAACAGAAGCATTATTCCTGCGATTTACATCTCAGGTGCCTAGTATGGTCGATCCATGCCCATGGGATCCAGCTGATTCCATCAGACTCGCTTTGATCTGCTCCGGGTGGACATCCATCCCATCTTTGCATTGCTGTAACAAAAAGAACAACAGAAACCGAGAAGGAACAATCAGAAAAAAAAGGCACTAACTTTCTAGCACTACATAAATTCTGGTCCTTAGTTTTTCTGGATATAGCTTGAAGGACATTAGAATAAGCAAGGGATGTATGCAAGGTCAAGAAGAACATAGATCTGACACACAAACCATTTGCACATTAAGATAAAATAAAGGGGAGTGCTGACCTCAGCTTGGAAGATGTCCATCGCAAACCCATTGAAACAGCTAATAACAGCTTGCTGAATGTCTAAACCAAGGCTGTCTAGAGACCTCATTACAGAAAGCAAGAGGCCTGGCCTGCGGGCACAAAACATGTGAATGTTGACAGCCCGCCCTTCTCGTAATCTCACTTCAATCTGTACAAGGAATAAAAACCAGAAACACCATTCACTAATTTCCAAGATACATGGATCTACAACAAATAAAAGGAAGAGGCATTTGAAATAAAATGGTGGAGATAGAGATATCCATTGGACCATCTGAGCTCAATACTCAGATTTGAGAAAGAAATTCATCTACAATTTTAGTACGTCCTGGATAGTCACAAGAGACAATCTCATAGCGAAACCAAGGCTCATCTTTTACAAGGATGGTATAATCATTGCGTTTTGCATAAACAGAACCAGATTCAATGACCTAGCACAAGTGGGGAACAGACTTTGGAGGTAGCAAGAAGCAAAAATTAGAAGCAGATGCAAATGCTTACTCTTGCGGGTTGGCCATTTGGGCTTGGTAACATGCTTGGGCAAAGCTCTTCCTTGATTCGGGAAGGCAAGTTCGGCAAGGTAGGTGTCAAGGGATAGAAGCTTGTCTGTGTCAATGAAGAGGCGGGAGGAGCAGATTCAAGTTCATTATGAAGATCATTGATCTTCTGCAGAAGTTCCTTCAGGTACTCAATAGCATCCCCAAGAATTGAAGCCCTATCCATCTGCAAAAACCAATGCAAATGCGAAAGCTAAAGAATGTTCCAAATGATTAAAATAACAGCTCTTCAAGAAAGTACAAGCCTTTCCCTTAAGAGGCAGCTTCCAAGCCACTAGAATTTTCAAGGTATTGCTGTAACAAAGATCAAACGGTTTTATTTTTTTCTCGTAATTTTACAGGACTACAAAATAAAATGAGCTGCAAGAAATGTGATTTCAGAATGAATCTCAGCAGAGCTACTTGTGAATGGAAAAGAGACCGGAACTACGAATCCATGAATGAGACAGAAAATTGTGAGCTAGTGTTTTTTTTTTACAAAAGAAAGCAGAATGAAACCTCTTGCCTCCTACTGGCAAACTTCAAGCATCTTATTCCAGTCAAGGTTGGAACTTGCCTAATTAGCCAATCTCGGCCACAATCCAGAATTTCAGCTCATTCATGATTCATGTGATGAAATCCTGATGGGCAATAAACCATGATCTTGTAGTTCTGGAGACATAAATTTTCTTTTACCAACACAGCATGAAATAACAAACAAAAACTATTCCAATTTGTTTTCTTTTCCTGTGGCACCAGTTCAATCCTGCAAAAAGCTTTATGGCCGTAACTACAATGCGACTCAATGCAGTCATGAACTTTGTCCTTCAATGGTCAAAGTTATAAATGAATTCCACTCAAGTGTTGACCATTCTGCATCTTATCATATTGCACTTGCAAAGTTGGTTTGCGGACAAGACGAGACACTCGATGTGAAATAACAGTGCCAGTTTTCTTGCTAAGTGAAGAGAGACAGTGACTGCTTGTGTGGCCTAAGTTCAAATTGATGCAAGCGGGAGATATAGAGGATGGAAAAGGATAAGCACCAAGGTGAGGTAAAGGAAATTCCTCAGTTTTATCTGACCAATATGCCAACCAACATGAGGTTTCAAATTTAGTTGTAGGGGGGCACGATTATAAAAATGTTGTGACAAGGCATCCAACATGCAAGGGGTTTAAATACCAAATGATTGTGGTCCAGTGTAGAAGTAGTGGTGACATTTATAGCAATCCACCAGACCCCTGTGAGTAGATTTAATGCCAAGAACCACGAATCACTTAATTAACAGAAACTTTTAGAAATATGGGAGCAACGATGATTTGCACTTGATCAATTCCAGGGACTGAAAAAGTACAGCAACAAGAACAAAAAATGTGCAGGAAAAATGACAGGTTTTGAGCACCATGATCCCATGCATGAATGATAGCAAAGACTCACGAAAGTCCTAAGCAGCTTAGCATCAGTTCCATGACCAAAAAATTTAAAAAATTTCACGAGATAATCATGCAAACAAAGTAGAATGTTGAAATCATGGAGAAATCGATACTAGAATGGAAGATGCTAAAAGCTTCACCTTGCTGATTTTTGGAACCACAGATCTTAGCATATAGAGCCTATCATTGAGCTTCTTCCGGCGACGTCGCTCCGCCATCAGGTTCTTAGCAGGCAATCCTTTCTTCTTCCCCTTGGAATCGACACCACCACCAGTGGCAGTGCTATTGGCATTGGAGTTGATCCCCTCATTCATCGTGCTCTCCTCGAACTTGGTCATCTCAGTGAAGTCATCCGAATCATAATTGAGAGCTGACCCATCAATGCTTATGTTGTCTAAGCCATCCCCACTGCCATTCTTCCTCAATTTGTCGAGGGCTTCGCCAAAATCAAACCTCGCACCACCGCCACCACCATTACCCTCAAACATCATCCCAGACAATAATACTGGACTCCCACTGCCGCCGTCATGTCCGGTATCACCGGAACTGAAAAGATTATTCCCGGAATTCTTCCTCAAAGCAGCCCTTTTTTGGAAAAGAGTAGGCTGGGAGCCCATGGCAGCACAATTGTCAAGAGGCTTGAGCAGCTTAGACCTGTTGTTGAGAAACATGGAATTCCCCAAATCCTCCTCAAACCCTCGAAAACTCAATGACCCGAATTCGCCTCCCCCGCCGCCATTACCATTCTCGGGCATTTGGACCAAATGGGCAGTCGAGAATTGAGGATTAATCCCCAAACCAGGACTGCCCATCGGATTCTGTGAGGTCATATTGCTAAACCCAGCACCACTTGCTCTGCCCACCAAGTTGGAGGTCTCATGGAAGAAACCCTGACCGCTGAGGTCAAACCCTCCTCCGCCGCCGCCGCCCTGGTGGTCTAGAGAGTGGTGATTGTAATTGAAGAGGGAATTCAAGGTGGGTGGTTTTGAGGGAGGAAACAAGTAATGAACCTGAGACCGGTCCAAGTTCGTGAAGACAGAAGGCGAAGCGGAGCACGAGGAAGAAGAATCGATGGAGTGCAAGAGCAGATTATCTGCTTCGGCTAAGTCGGTGGAGAAGCTGATGTTGACCATGTTGTTGTCTCCTCCGCCTCCTGCTCTGATGATATCGGCAGATGAGGGGCTTGGGACGACGTTGTTGTTGGGCAAGTACCATGAGTTATTATCAACTTCAAGCATTGGCTTGAAATTGGGCAGGCAAGCTCCCACATCGACCCTCTCATCCACTCCAACACCACCACCTTCGCCGCCATTTTCGGCGGCGGCTCTGTTCCATGGAGGAGAGGAGTCATCCTCGTCGTGGTGGTCATGTTCATCATCTCTATCAGGTGGTAACCAGACAACGCTGCTGTTCAGTCTTGAAAGCATCTTTTGTTTGGATTTATCAGGGACACACATAGAAGAGAAGGAGAGAGATGGAGGCGAGTTGAGTATGTAATGAGAGAGAGAGAGAGAGAGAGTTGAAGAAGGGATAGAAAGGAAGGAGATGGAGAGAACGGTTTCAGGGATTTATATGGGAAAGAGAGAAAGGGAAGCGAGAAAGGGTGGATGTCTTTTTGTAGGCGTTGGTTTTGGTTTTCGGTTCTTTGGAGGATGTGAAACAGTGGAAGGAAAGGGCCTTTTCCTCTCTGGTCTCTGCCTTTCACCAACCTGGCACTACCTTACTGTTCTCTCTCTCTTTTTTTTCCCTCTCTCTTCTTTTTTTCTCGATGGAGACGAAAAAGCCAACCCCAATTGTTACCGAGATCAATGCGCGAGGTAAAACTTCATTTACCTTGTATAATCACATGAACATGATTGGGAAAAAATAAATTACCCTTTTTTATTTTTTTCGTTCAAAAAATTTTGCATTATTTTATCAAATTAGTCCATCCTAATTTTGTATAACGTTTCATATATTTATATAGTATTTTCATATATTTAGATAGTATTGTGTGATTACAAATTAAAATAGATGAAAATAAAAATATTGTGTGTTTGAAAATTAAAATTGAAAAAAAATAAAAAAAATCTATATTTACATATATAAGATGAATGTTGTAAAAATTATGAATCGAAAAAGTATTATTCAACTATTAAGAATGATATTTTTATGTTTGAGAAGCTATAAATAAATAAATTGGTAGATTTGAGTTTAATTGTTCCTGATTGGACTGAGGGTCAAGATATCCTATGTGGAACAGTTTCGAATATTTCTGGAGTACTTTTTCGTCTCATTTATTTTGTATTGTTTCGATTTTATACGTATATCGATGTAAAATTTAATATACGTGTAACAATGATAAATTATAGTTGTTTATAAATTTATCGTGAAATATCAATGATTATGTAAGTTATATAATTCAACATAATATATGTTGCGGGACAATCAGACATGATTTAATATGAAAACGAGATTTATTTTCATACATATAAAATAATATAAAAAATATATATCTGTCAACTTTTATAGAATGTAGCATGAATAGGGATAGATGTAGATTATTCAGCTATTAAGAGTTGTAATTTTATGCTTCAGGAAGTTATAGATAAATAAATTCCTATGTAGATTTGAGATTAATTGTTCCTGTTCGGAAGAGAGTCGAGATATTCTTTGTGGATCTGTCGGATGCTTGTGGAGTATTTAATAAGCTCCATTCATAAAAAAGATCATTGTAAACGCTATTATAAAATCACATCATGTGAACTAAATTCAACAAAACAAAAGACAAAAGGTTTATAAATACCAAAAAATGTTATGTCGTTTTTTTTTTTTTGCTAGAAATAATGGACAATGTTATCTTCAAGAAAAATTTTGATACTTCAAGGTGCTCCTCTTATATTGATTTTTTGGATCAAAATATCCCAGTTTATAATTACATTTGGATATATAAAATTATGTTTTGGATTTATCAATTCTCGAAATAATATGATGAAAAGTTTATCTATATCACTAAAGCACAATGGTTCTTTTTATGTATTTATTTAAAGCACTAAGTGTTGGGTTGGGTTCACTTCTTTATGGAGAAACATGTCGAGTCAAACCCATATATTATTATTATGTGGAGATTTATTAGTTAAGTCACGTGATATTTTTGAGGAATATATATATATATATATATATATCTCTTGATTTAGGGTTTTGAGATTAGATTGATTTGGGGAATCAAAAATCAGTTTGGTACGCAGCCTTGGACGTGTGTTCTACAAGAGACAGAGATACTTCCTTCCTTCTTGATGGCAGCAAGAAGAGATCAGTAATTCCCAACAGCAAGAAGAGATCATGTTTGCATATTGAGGAGTTTGTACGGCTTGAAACAAGTGCCAAGACAGTGGTACAAGAAATTTGAGTCTGTGATAAAGGAGCAAGGTTACAAGAAGACCAAAGATGACCATTGTGTGTTTGTGCAGGGTGATGACTTTATTATTCTACTATTATATGTTGATGATATGTTGATTGTTTGCAAAAATGCTTCTCGAATTGATAGGTTGAAAAAACATTTAACTCAGTCTTTTGCTATGAAGATATGGGGCCAACAAAGAAGATCCTTGGTATCAAAATTGATCGAGACAGAGATCCCAAAAAGCTATGGATATCACTCGAGAAGTATATTTTCAATATGAACAATGCTAAAGTGGTAAGCTCTTCTATTGCTTCACACTTTAAGTTGAGTGTTGGTCAGAGTTCTTCTACAGATGAATAGAGAAAGTATATGTCACAACTTTGCTTTGGAAATGATAAACCGACCTTGGTTGGCTTCACAGATTCACATTTTGTCGGAGATGTCGAGAGCCGAAAGTCTACTTCAAGTTATTTGGTTACTTTCTCAAGAGGAACAATTTCCTGGCAATCAAGGTTACAGAAATGTGTTGCTCTTTTTATGATAAAAGTAGAGTTTATCGCACGTACAGAAACGTGTAAAGAGATGATATGGATGAAGAGATTCCTTCAAGAGTTGGGGTTCAAGCAAAATAGATATATGTTGTTTTGTGACAAGTAGAGTGTTATTCACCTTAGCAAGAATTTTACTTTTCATAGTAAGACAAAACATATTGATACTCGTTACACATGAATGAGAGATATTCTCGATGAGAAGAAGCATCATCTTGAGAAGATTCATACAAATGATAAGGGTATAGATATACTTATTAAAGCATTATCGAGACACAAACTTGAGGTATGTCGTTCAATTATAGAGATTATGTGCTTCTCCACTTCGTCGTGTGGAGGAGATTTGTTGGGTCGGGTTCACTCCTTTATAGAGAAATTCGACGAGTCAAGCCCACATATTATTATTATGTGGAGAATAATTAGTTAAGTCAAGAAATATTTTGGAGGAAAATATATATATATATATATATCTTGATTTAGGGTTTTGAGATTAGATTGATGTGGGGGATCAAAATCAGTTTGGTACGTAGCCTTGGACGTGTGTTCTCCAAGAGACAGGGATACTTCCTCTTGATCGCAGCAAGAAGAGATCGGCAATTCCCAGCGGCAGTTTCGCATAAAACAAAAGGCTCTTATTCGACAGATTTTTTGGTTCATTTTCTGGTTTGTGCTGTCAACTTTTAAAGGATGAACGGAGATCATAACGGTGTCGGATCTCCATGAAATTTGGTGAGCACGTTCTTGACTCATTGATCTTCAATCAAAAACTGGCGGTGCATAATTGGAAACTGTATAGGCTGAGTTATCGTTGTTCGAAAGTGACAGCAAAATTACTACAGTTTTGTCGTTATTGCTTTGTTGATTTGAGTTGTTTTACTTGCGATCGCTATTACCTCTAGTGTAATATAAAAAGGACTTTGTGTACCCATTATTTCATCGATAGTGGAGCTTTGTGACGGGTTTTGACCTCGTAGTTTTTCACCTCTCACATGGGTTTTTTCACGTTAAAAATCTTGACTTTGCATCTTTTTTCGTTTCTGCTCTATTCGATTTGGTTCCTAATCGGTTAACACAAGTGAAAAAATGATTTATTCCTCATTGTATTGTGTCTTACCTCCTATCACCAAGCACAATAGTTATTTTTCTTTAATCCTCGTACGTTACAGCTACGTGTTGTGCTTCCAATCTTGCGCATGCTGTAACTCATCTATTTATTAGATGAGGGTAAAAATTCAGTCTTCAAAGCAAGCTGCTATCCATTCACTGAATTTTTACCTTGAGGAGAATTTTTACTGGGCTACCAGTCCAGTCCTCCAGTCCCTGCAGCTCCAGCCACCAATCGTTCTGACCACAGACCCAAGTAAGAGACAAACAGAAAACTACTCCATACAGGAATGAGCATCGTTCTCAAATTTTATTTACTGATCGATAATCATGAATGCTATCAATTCTACCAGTTCCAGTGCTAATTTATACTGGTGGGTCCTTGTATACATTTTTCACCTACAGGTTATATATAACCTCACCTACCCATTTTTCTGGAGTAGTTGGCCTGTGAGATTCCTATATATCCTGAAATTATATATTCATCATGGTATGAAAGTGTTACTTGTGCTTGTTACTGAGATGAGCTTGAGCTTGAAGGCTAACTATATGATGTCATGCATAATACCGAATGCTCAAAAAAAAAAAAAAAAAAAACTTATCTTTCTGTTTCTTCTTTGTTGATGACAACTTCAGAAGAAGACAACTTGATTGAAAACTCAACTCAAAGCTTTCGATGCATAATAAGGTTATATGTAGTATTCTTATTATCATTATAACGCGATAGCACTGCCGTAGACGAGTATGTGAAAAATACCGAAACAGGGTGTGAAGAGAATATTTTTCCAATATGACAATATCCTATCCAGAGGTCCATTTTCTGGAGCTGGAAAAAGATAAGGAGGGTGCGTGGTGGAATACGTACTCGCAATTTGGAAATTTGTGGCAGAGACAAGTTCCTGTCAACTTGGATTTGGTCATTCATTTACTCTATTTATCATGATATGGATTGGTGGAGACAAGTTTGGTGAAAGAAAGACGAGAGCTCCCATGTCTCCTGTGATAGGATTTGCTAGAACTAACACCTTTCCTTTGTCCCCAGGGCACATTCTGATTCATTCGTACAAACTGATTTTGATACGTTATACTACAATACTCGGCAATTACATGCATAAAGTGTTTTGATCTATTATGTACGGCACCCTCGAAGGGCCGAAGTGACAATATATAATTTATAAAACTTCTTTTCCCATTCACCTTTTCTGGATTCGTACATTATGTGCAAATGCTTTTTTGTTGAATGTCACGTACTTATTGATGACTATCTCCACTGATCATTGGAATTGAGGGCTATATGCTGATATGAAGCACAATTATGTGCCATTGAGTTAGGAACTTTGACTACCTCTTGTCAAAAATTAACACAGAGACTGTTTTTTTTTATCCTTTGGAGATTAGACAGCAAAAAAGAAAAAAGAAAAAAAAAGGAACAGCCGTGTCATTTAGAATACAAGTCTAGGAGTTTTCTTTAAGGCAGGGAATTACCTAAATTGGTCAAACTGTCAATAGATTGAGGAGCAAGAGAAATAATGAGACTGGATGAATAGTCATATATTGCAAAATTCTACAAATTCTGGATAAGCAATGTTCTTGTGCTTCAAGTTTGAGTGATTGGGTTGCAGGTCATAGACGACATTACCATATTATTAAGCTCTTATGGTGTCTTCAGGTTTCTGGATAAGTTCTTATGAGAAGGGGCCAATACCTGGATGAGCATCTAACACTCGACAAACATGTAAACTTGGTAACTGGCCTCTACTTCCTTTTAACCAAGGAGGAATTGATACTGATCTAACAACAATACCAGTGGTGGACTGAAATGTTCTTTGGAAAATCAACTTTAGCTCCTTATAACTTGGACAGGCACTCCAGTTGGATTCCAACAGATCCAGTAAACATAGTGATTTTGGAGCGTTTGTATCCATGGCCTGCGCATCTGGTAGTGTTTCAACCTATGAGAATATCACATAGGTGTTTTAAGATTTTCTCATAGGTTGACAATGTCGGATTGCTGAACATACAGCAGGGCGGATTTCATGCTGAAAATTCAATTTGTTCCGTAGTTTCTATTAGAGATTTTACGCTGTTGCTGAAGCACCTTGCAAGTGACTTTATCCAAGCCCAACAGACTTTGGCAAAGGCCAATCTCCCAGAATTTGCTTAACATGCCTTAAATATTCCAGAGGTAATTAAGAAAAGCAAATTTTGGAACCTTGCGCAAACAATCAAGTATCGAGATAATTCACGAAACACAACCAAGGGTGATCTTTCTTGCGGAAGCCAATCATTGTTGTTTCTCATCCATCTCTCTTTACAATTTCTTAAATACAAGTGATAAATTCGCTGCACCAACAAGCACCACATCATCTCTAACACACACAACACAGTTCCTGATATCCTTCAACCTCTGTTAATCTTCCATCTGTTCTTGACAGAGTTGTAAGTTGCTGTATTCATTTGATCTCCAAGCTAAACTGCAGACTTCTGCTCACAATCTCAACCTAGTCTCTGCTTTGTCAACTTCTTTCCTTCTTTTGATTGAATAGAAGTAAGGCATATTAACTTTACTAGAGCTAGAACATTGCTGGTAGCGGTCTGCCATTGAGAAATGACTTGAAAAGCGCAAGAGACCTCTCTGGCTGGGAGAAAGGAGCTTCATGCGAAGCCCCTCTAATGGTGGCAAATGACAGGACATCACCATACACATGCGTCCATCCACCGACCTGAGACGACACAAAATACAAATGTGAAGAGATCCAACTATTACCAGAAGAAATCTAGCCGATTAAATCCCCGTAAAGCTCGTCATCATACAGGAGGAGTATGCTTCCTGTGTTTTTTTCTATCTTTATGGTTTATATGTTCACTTATTCAGGTAATCCTTAGGAAACAATAAATCAACAATCATGGATTGATGATCAGGATGAAAATTTAGCTCAGGACAAAAGACAATAAATGACGACATTAATTCCACATCAAGCTTAGGAATAGTATCATCAGAGATAGGGCTCACCTGCTGACTGGCAAACCAGGCTCGATAAGGAACGGTGGTATTAAGTCCCAAATCCCTTGCTAGGCGTTGAACCAAAGTACGACTACCAGTCAATGGTATAACAGAATCTTGGTCCCCGCTGAAAATCATAAGCCGGTGTATATCAGCTGTCATATTCTCAGAAACCTCAGTTACCATGTTTCCAAGTTATGTGCTTGCAAGAACATACTCTTTACCTATAAACCAAGACTGGAACTCCACTTTTGATGAGTAAGCCAATGATGGAGATTGTGGGTATCTCCACATCAAGGAGAACATAATCTAAAATGCTGTCAGGAAAAAAGAAAAGAAAAAGAGTTCCACACTATCAGTTCAACTTATCTGAGCAACTCAGTCGATAATAAATCAGGAATGTCCAATGCAGAGAATATAGCCAGCCTGCTAAATGCTAATACATATTTCAGAATTTGAAAAGATCCTTAGCTGTAAAACAACTGGAACATGAATTTAGAAGGCAAGTTTTATTTGTGAAGTATTATCAGCAAAGCAAATAATTACTTGCTGCAAACAGCCCATTTTCGAACATTGATAAGCCTGGCATGAAGAGCTTTCTGGACATCCTGCCGATTCAAGTAATTCACAGTTTCATCTTCGACGCAGACATCAACAGCCTCACTGGTTCCCTGCCAATTAAGGTGGAAGACTCAGATGTCTAGAGAGAATGAAGACTTAAATCCAGTACAATAGTGGCAATGAAATTGCTACAATTTGTTCATCATCATCACTAATTTGCCAGAACCCAACTTAAGCTGCACTGCACGTACCTTAGGATTGATGATCTTGGATTGCGAAAGCACCGAGGAAATGCATACATCGAGGGTAACATCATACTTGTCCACAAATCTACTAGTTTCTCTGCTCACTTCACGCATGACCTTCGAGCATACAGGGGACACAGAATCCCTGTAATATTCGCTAACATAGCGAGAATAATTGCAAGTGGAAGTGAACAAGTTGTATGTTGAATCTGATATTAGACCATGAGACCAGAAGTACTCGGCCCGTGAATTGAAGTCCGTCGCAAATTCCAACACTGGATTTCCAAGCTGCAGGACATCAATCCACAATACATGTCATGATCTGTTCCGCTTGTAACTTTTCCATACCACTTAAGAAAAGAATTGGGTAAACATGTTGCAAAGTAGTACTCACAGCTATCCCTTTCAGGTTAAATAACTTATGTTTTTCATTAAACTGTGTCATGAGCTTTGCAAGTTGAGGAACATAGTGACCTGAAAAGAAAAAAAAACGCTTCATCAAACCAAGCAGAAACCTCATATTGTCTATAGCAGTTAATTCTAAAACCCAAAGATGAAAGGAAGAGCCCACGGTCAGGTTACTTGAGGCACAAAGTCTGTGTATACCTGCATAGCTTTCTCCAGTAATAAAGAGATCCCTGTGCCTGTATTGAGGGAACTTGTCGAACCACCTTTGTAAGAAAATCAAGTTGTCCCTCGCTTGACACATCAAAAGAATAGAAGCTTTAAGAGGGCATAACAACAAAAAAGCATCACAATTCATAGCACTATTTCACTTCCTCCAAGCTCTAATTCAACCAGTAGGTTCCTTGGTGGTAATGACCGTTATTATGGTACATGTCCGATGAGATGATCAGATTGATAGCTCGAAATTTGAGATGGAAGGAAGTAACGTGACACAAGATCGACAAAGGATTCATTGGTACAAAGCAAAATCTAACAAGGCCAGGATGAAAGCAGACACACTTTGAGAATAAACAACCAATCCTTTCTGCCTCAACGTTGGATATTCGAAAAGACCACCACACACAGAATACAGCATATGATAAGAACCAATACAATGCTGGTTACCGCTTTCCACATCCTTACCCAGTCCATACACTTGAGCAGGATTTGTTAGGACTATTTTGTACTAGTTGACAAGAGGCACAGTTTAATCGACAAAAGGGCTCGAAAACAGATTCTCATACCAGTTAATTGACAAATGGGCTGAAGAAGAGATTCTCATACCAGTTATCTCATCGCTGACTGAACTATATGCGGTGGTATCAGCTGCATAAGAGAATCCAACTCCAACAGGTGTCTCCAAATAAAGCATATTGGCTTCTGCATATCCAGTTTTTGAAGGTTCAAATGCATCAACCACAAAAGCATATTTATTTTAGTAACGTCTAAAAGCGCTTTACAAGAACAAGAGAAAATAGGTCAAGAAAAAGGCATCTTGGGGATGAGAAAGTTACCTCTGTTCCAACTGTGTTCATTCTTGACAAGAATCTGCCCTTTTGGCCTGAACGGTCCATTCTCAGAAAACGCACCCACCCCAAGCGATGAACAACCCGGCCCTAAACCCACATCACAAAACCACATTATATGGGAATAAAATCGATACCTAGAAGTTATCAAAGTGGAACAAAACTGCCCACATGGTCAAACATATCAAAATCTGAGAACTTGATGATCCAAACCAAAGAAGCCAAATTCAAATTTGGAGAGCACCTCCATTGAGCCAGAGAACAAGAGGCTTTGAAGCAGGGTCGATTTCGGCTTCAACAAAGTAGTAGAAAAGGGCCTTATGCTTTGTGGAATCAACAGTCACATATCCAGAAAACTGCTGAAACCCAACTTGCGGTTGGCCAGGTAACAGCGAAATCTTGTCCCCGACAGCAGATGAAAAGGCTTCAACTTTACCAACCCAATAAAGCTCAACAGCGATTGCAATGGCTACTACCCATATCACAGGAGAATCCATCGACATTCCTTTCTCTTCTTCTTTTGAGCGAGTGGAAAGAAGGGGAGAGGGGCACACTCTTCTTCTTATTCTAGTTCAGGGTTGTGTTCGTTGTGAGGGAGAACAGGGTATGTGTAGGTGGGGTACTAATAAGTGTGTTGGCGTCGCCCTTGTTTTCCCTTCACCCTTTCTCCCCAAAAAGATATCTGTTTTCTACAAATAAAATTATATTTTCTTCCTTCTAAATAAATTATAATAAATTAATATAATATAATATTATATTATATATATATATATATATTGGATTTATGAAAAAAGATCAATTTGTCCTCGTAAATGTATGAGAGAGAGAAATAAAAAAAATAAAGAAATGGTGACGGGATAAGTTGATGTAATATTCTTTTCATCTCATAATAAATATAATAAATTAATCGATATTAAATTTTATGTGTATTGAATTTTAATAAAATTTGATGAATAAAGAATATTTTTATTGGTTATAATGAGATTTAGTGTAACAATTGTAAAAAAAAAAATAATGAGTGTATTGTATCTAAATTTGATTGATTTTATAATTTTTTTAGATAAAAATTTTCAAATAGGATAGTGTTATAATTATTATGGGATATTCAAAAAAACAAGTATTGCACTTAGTATGGGACATAGAAAATATAAAGTAAAGACAGTTTTGATATTTTTGTATAAAAAAATTGATAAATTAAGAAAAAGATTACAATTTGAATAATACGGTCCAAAAATAAAAGTGTTGTAATTTGAATTAGACGAAAGAGTAACATTTTTTTAGGATATGCATAAAAATTATACTAATATTATCTTATTTTAAAAAATTTTATCTATAAAAATATCAAAATATCATTATTATTTATTTTATATCACATCAACTCACACCAATTAGTCTTTACATAGAAATTAATATATACATAAATTATCATGTCGAATTAACCGATTTCAATTTATATGGAACTATACTAACAGTTAATTGATTAAACGATTTGATAATACTATATGTACTAATTGTACTTTTAACCTATAGCACTATAAGACAGAAGTCAAATGACAAAGAAGTTGGTTAATGTTATTATTATTATTTGTTGATTGATTATTATAATAATATCAATAACAACCTAAATAATTCGATCCACGAGGTTGGAAAAACGAAATATAGGATGGTGTATTCAGTCAACACGGGCAGGGGTGGGTATGGAATTCTCTTCTTCGAACGCGAGATGTTATGATGGCTAAGGCTGATGTAAATCCTCTTAATTCATGGAGGAGAATGGGGTATTCAGTCAAAGCTGGATATAGAATGCTTCGAGAGGTTGAAACCCCTATGATATAGGTTGATCTAATATGGAGTAAACACATTTACTCTCGTTATGCATTTATTACTTGGTTGGCTTTGTTTTGAAAGCTCGTAACCAAGAACGGATTGTTTGAGCATATGGTTTGATGCAGGATGATAATTGTGAATTTTGTTCAAATGCTGCTGAGACTGCGAACCATTTGTTTTTTGATTGCCCTTTTGCTAAAGAAATGTTGTCCATTGTTCTGGGGAGGCTGAGTCTCAAGTCGAAAGCAGTCTCGTTTGACAGCTGGTGTGCACGGCTATTAAGGATCAGTCGATGAAAGAAAGGCCAAGCTGTGATTAGAAGGAGAATATGCTCTATGTTTGTGTATGAGGTCTAGAGGGGGCGTAATAGTAGGATCTTTTAATATAAAGCCTCAAATGTAGCACAAATTAGTAGTCGAATATGGAGTATGTTACAATTTTGATATACAGGTAGGCCTAAGGGTTAAGGACGTTGTATTGTTTTTGAAGGGAAATAAAATTAACACTTTATAAAAGCGAAATATATGCAATTTTATTTTTATTTTTATGGAGTAAAATGATTGTTTTCGATATTCTAAAATACAAACATCCAACGCAAAAATAATATTTTCTCCATCCCAATGAAACTGTAATATTGTGTTGTAAGTAACTACATTACTTAACACATATTTTGATGAGTTTCGTTATTCATCTTAATGATACAATAAAATTACATCAATGGTTTAGAATTGAAGAACATATCTTAAACTATAATTAACATTTCACGTCAATTTTAGATAAAACTACGTTTGATCGTCTCACGAAACATTCTTAACAAAAAAATATTTTGTGTCAAGTATGCAAGAGTTGTAATCCTTTTAAAACAGAGGGAATAACAAAGAAAATTTAAAAAATACTTGTATAATACAACATGGCGAGTTCCAAATCCAAGCAAGGGCATATGAGAGCAAATCCAATGAGACTTGTTATTTTTGTATATGGATAATTATAAAATGGCTATCAATAATATCAAAATGTTAAAATTTATTTATGAACCTCCAATCGCCCTGTGGCATATTATAGATTTTTGCTTGATTTTTCTTTGCCAAAATCAAGCTTCCAATTTTTCAATGCAACTTCTCTCGTTAAATTGCTCATGTGACAAAAATGTTAATAGGCATTTTTCATGTCATATATACCAAACCAAATAATTAAAGCCAAAATTTTACAACAAAAATTAAGCTCATTGATGTGAACATTTAGAGCAAGTTCACTCATTAATCATTGTTATAATTTGACATAAAAAAAATTCAATTATTAACTATATCTGATGTTAATAAAAAACTTTGCCAAATTTGATTTCAAATTTGAAATCAAATATGAGTGTAGTCATTTTTATCACATTATATTTTCATTTAAGAATCACTTGAAATCATGTGGTTCTAAAATAGAATTAAGTATTGAAGTAAAAGTTTTATATTTTTGGAATCATTTTATTGTAAAATAAAATCAAATATTGGAATAAAAGATCTATATTTTGGATCAAAAATTATTTTTGATATCAAATTATACCAATAACTTATGCTCATATTATCTTTATGATTGGATTTGCTTTAAACTTTGATTTTAAAATATAATCAAATATTGAAATAAGAATTTTATATTTTTTGAAATCATTTGATTTTGTTCCAAAATAAAAATAAATATTGGAACAAGAGTTGCATATTTTGGATTAAACATACTTCAGAAAACAGCGGAATTTTATTTTCCAACACATACGATTGCAAACACTCCCCCCCTTTCTCTCCCTCGCGATTCTCCGAACAATCATCACGACCACCACTGCGGCGGCGCGTTCGTCGGTGATTGGAGCAAGTCGACGTTTTCGTTTTGGGGACACATGGTGCCGGCGGCCAAGGATCCGATTCTCGACGTCACCGACACGTTCCTTGCAGACCCGAATCCCGACAAAGTGAATGTCGGAGTCGTAAGTGTTCGAATCTCGATTGTGTGTGTGTGTGTTTTGGTTTGAATTCGAGTTGGCTTGAGCTTGATCGGTGCTTGTTTGATGTGTATTTCAGGGAACGTAAAGGGACTGACGGGAAGCCGGTTGTGCTGGAGTGTGTGTGGTTTTGGTGGTTGAGTTCGGTTGTTGGATGAATCTCAGTGAGGTTGAAAAGAGCATGATTGAAACTTAGTTTGTGTGGGAAATTGATGATACTGAGAAGAATTTTCAATGATGTGTTAATTGTTGTTTTCGTAGTGTGGAAATTGGTGTCGGTGTAAAGAAAATATGGATCATTTCACTTTATTTAGTGGTTTTAATTCTTATTTGATGAAGGACAAATTATCTAGAATTATAAAACATCAAAACTAAAATTATACACAAAAATATATTTTTCAAAAACTAAAATTTTTAGGAGATCACACAGACATTCTCTCTTTCTCATCTTTTTCTCACGTCAATTTCATCATCATCATTGTGTTTTCCATTTTATCTAATTTCAATTTTTTTTAATATCATCCGACTCAAATCAAACACATCTAGAAAAATCATAAAAATTCGAAACATTCGAGATTGGAAGCAAAATCTCTATCTTTGTGTTTGTGTGTTTCTGGATTGAGAAGTTAGGGTTTTAAGATTCAATTTTTATCACGGATGGAATTATCGTCTTTTTTGGGATGTTGAAAGCTATTTTGATTTTTAATCAAATAATTGTATGAAAGTGACTCTGTGTTTTGAAATCAATTTTTTTTTACTGAGGCACTGTCTTTTTATACAGATGTTTTGTTTTTGTTATTTCTTCAGTTGCTTTATGTTTTTGTTCAGATGCTCTATTTCTGAAACAAAGCCCAAGTTAAAAATATAAAGCGCCAGTTAAAAAAATACATAGCGTCTTTTGTTTCTTCCTTATCCCTTTGTCGAGTCTGTTTTTCACCGTACCACATCATATTTTCTCACCATGCAAGGGCATATTCTCGACGAACAAGAGCTACTCAAATAACAACTAATTTGTATTATTTTAGATTGTTGTTATTGTTATGTTGAATAAAAAAGACGATGAGAGTATGTTATGGTCAAGGTCATGAAGGAAGGAGAAAAGGAGGACGAGCATGACGATGATGGGATTGATGAGGATGATGATGAAAAGGACGACGAAAAGATAGATAAGACGTAATTAGTTTTTTTTTTTTTTTGTCGATGGAGAGTGGAGGAAAGAAAAACGTTTTTTTATTGTTGTGTGTTTTTGAAATTATGATTCTGTGTATTTTTTTGGTATTTTTTTTAAATTTTTTGCATGTTTGGTAAATCCCCCTTTGATGAAACTTTTGATGTTAGCTTTCGTAAATTAGTCATAAAAGAAACCGAGTGTATGAGAAAATTGAAATAAAGCTTCTGAACAAAGTGAATGTTTTACTTAAATATTTTGTTTTGAAATAAAACATCTTAACAAATTACATGTTCTTGAAAATATTTTTTTGCGTATATGATTTTTCTATTTTTTTTCAAGTTTTTGTAATTTTTGATAAATTACTCAAAATTTTTTTTGGTGTCAAATTATTGTAATAACTCACACTCATTTTAGCTTTATGGTTGGATTTGTTATAAGATGCTTTTGCTAGTATGTATTTTCATTAATTTCTTTTTATCATTGGATGATATAAAAATATAATTTTTTAAGTTCAGATAATACTATTAAGAGACACTATCATTAATATTTTATGAAATTTTTTAAAAATATCATTTGATCGTCCAACGATATCTTAATGTGTGCAAAGTCAATTGGTTTGTAATTGTCACCGAAGGAAGTATAATTTTGACAACCTAAATACCTCATGAACTTGCCGTGGGTGGGATATTTGGAGTTGAAGGTGGTGATAAGATCACTGCACAATCAAAGTAAACAAAACAAAGGGAAATGAACGTAAGATTTATGTGGGAAAATCCTCAAAGGGAAGAAAAATCCACGATCGTCGACAACCAATCTATTTTGAAGGAGAGTTACAAATCTATACAATAACGCTCTAATTTTGTGTCTAAGTTGTGTTTATCTTCAATAAGCTCTAATTCTTATTCTTTGTATTTGAGTGTTTACCAAGCAAGAATAATAAGTATTTATAGAACATCACAAAATATTTTTCATCGACCACTTGCCAACCTTATATAGCAAGAACACTAGAAGCTGAACTGGTCATTAGCTTCCTTCTTCACTCAAACCTCCTTGTCACCTATTGACTTCCATAACATGGTGTAACCTTATGATGACCAAGTAAAATCTCACAATTACTCGAGCCTGATGAGACATTATTCTTGTGCTTGAAACTTCTTATGCGACGTCGCTTCTTTATGTCTCTTCTTTATGTCTATGCTTTCGCACGTATTAAACTGTCGTTTAGTCTTTCTCACTATAGTATACTATTCTTTTAACAGCTTCTTAACAATTGCCTTCTCAAAATGCTCGTCCACTAGATCCTCACTGATCTTCTTGGGATCAATTTTAGGCACTTTTAACATTGACCCGCTTTCTTGTCCCATTCTTGCGAACTCCATCCAATCTTATACTTCTACTTATACCTACAACTCTCTTCCTTGCAATTGTCTCATCAATCAAGCAGAATTGATTGTTCATATTTTGAGTCTTCATGATGACTAACACACCTCTATACACCTTCATGCCACCATCTCGAATTAATGCGTTATAGTTTCTAGAATCAAGCCTACCCAAGGAAATCAGATTCCTTCTCAAACTAGGGACATATCGAGCATCCCCTAAGGTACGCACCACACCATCAAACATCCTCATTTTAACGGTTTCGATTCGAGTAACTTCACAAACTGCATCATTGCATAAATACAATGAACCACCATAAGGTTTAAACGTATCAAACAGACTCCTTTCATACGTAGCATGATAGGAAGCACCAGAATCCAATATCCAAGACTCTGTCTTGAAGTCAAAAGACAGAAACAAAACTTTATCCAAAAAATAAGAGTCGTCACAGACATTTACTGACCCTCCATCTTTTTCATTCTGCTCTTCTTTTCTTGCATCTTGCACGTGTACATCTTGTGGTCCTTCTTTCCACAGTTGAAGCAAACCACGTTGCTCAACCTATCACCTTTGGACCGAGAACGACATCTGTTGTTGCTTTTCCCACGATCTGTAATACTCAAAGCACCACTATTTATCTCTGGTTTGGAAGAACTCATTCTCCTCGTATCTTCATTAAGGAGTATGCTCACAACCTCCTCAAATTTCAAAGACTTTCTGGCTGACGAATTATTGACAGCCATAACAAGACTGTCCCAACTGTTCGACAAACTCGCCAAAGTAGCTAAGGCCATCAACTCATCATTGAAGATAATCCTAACTGATTCCAACTGACTCGTCACATTGTTGAAATCATTCAAGTGCTCTGTCATAGGCTTCTCTTCAGACTTCTTCATATTAAACAAGCGTTTGATGAGAAAACCTTATTGGACACTGAAGGTTTTTCATACATCTTCACTAGCGTATTCATCACATCCTCAGTTGTCTTTTCCTTGGAGATATTGAAGGTTACCAATGCCGACAGCGAGAGGCGAATCGCACCCAAAACTTTGCGATGTAACAACTCTCACTCCTTCTGTGCCATTTTTGTAGGTTAATCTTTAAGTCCGTCAAGTGGCAAATAAATATCCTTCTGGTATAAGTAGGCTTAAATCTGCATCTTCCAAAAAGCAAAATTCGACCCATTGAATTTCTCAATTTTGATCTTTCCTTCTTCCATCGCTCCCACTCAAATTAAAAGCCCTGAAGAAAACAGATCTGAACAAACCCGAGAAGACAGATTTGATCTCGCCAAATCTTGATCTACGAAAGAATCAAATCTTGCGATGACCACGATGATGACGGCTTCACCACCACAATATGACTACCTCGATGTAATCAATTATGGTTTTTTAATCTCAATTCCCCAACTCGAAGATCTGCGCTCGTAATTGGATTCAGATACAACCGACCACTTCAATAGCCGATTAGGGTTTCTGTCGTCCTCTTCCAATCCAACCAGGCTCTTATACCACTTTGATAGGATCGCTGCACAATCAAAGAAAAGAAAACAAAACAATGAGAAACGAACGCAAGATTTACGTGCGAAAACCCTCAAGGAAAGGAAAACCCATGACCGTCGACAACCAATATACTATGAAGGAGAGTTACAAATCTACACAACGTTATAATCCTACGTGTAAATTGTGTTTATCTCCAATACGTTCTAATTCTACGTATTCTCCATACCTAAGTGTCTTGTAAGCATTTGAGAATAATAAATTTATATAAAACATCACCAAAAAAAAACCTAAATGTTATTTAATTCTAGCCGTTCATCCCAGGATTTGGATCACTTGATGGGTGGGGCTTGAAAGTTGAAAGTGAAAGGAGAGGGAGTGACTGTGCTGCTTCTGGGATGGCTTTGCTGGAAAAGGTTGTATGAATTGATTCGATTTCTCCAGTCCAGCCAGCTAGTCTCAGATTTTTTAGTCACCTTTGGTCTCTTCCCATTTCACCATTCCAGTCCAAATGCTTCTTTTTACTTTGCCTCCAAAACCAGATAGTAAATCTGGTTGTCCAGTGTTTATCATGCAATGCAAGCAAGGATTTTACAGTGCTTGTTAATGACGTCTCAACGAGCCTCAGAGAGAGGTCACGCCGCTGCGGCTCTGCATCTGTGCCAATACCTTTCACTATGGTTTTTGGAGTCAATCACATCTTGGACGTCCATTTCTTCAACAATTACACCTCATTTAAAACAAGATGTTTCCCGAAAGATCCATAGTATATACTATGATAATTGACATACAATTGACTTGTATCCATCTACATACTGCAATCGCCATCGCCCCTTCTATCCTTAGAATGGTTTAAAAGGTTGTAAAGGGAGGAGTTTGAGTACTCTCAGATATAAATTCTAACATTTTACTCTAGTCAGTATTTAATATTATATTTGTATCAATTTAATTATAATATTTTTTTAATCCCAATATATACATAATTTTTTTATTTTTTTTTCTTATTATATTATTATAATCAAATTATCTCATCATCTTCTTCCTACTCCTTTCTCATTCTCGCTCCTAAACCTTACTTGTATTTCATTATCTCTGAAAAAAATATTTTTTTTTATCAAATTTTATATAAAGTCAACACACATAAAATATCATGTCGGGTCAAACTGTTATAATTAAATTGAAATAAAGATACTACTAATCTTGAAAAGTTACAGGTAGGCCTAAGGGTTAAGGACGTTGTATTGTTTTTGAAGGGAAATAAAATTAACACTTTATAAAAGCGAAATATATGCAATTTTATTTTTATTTTTATGGAGTAAAATGATTGTTTTCGATATTCTAAAATACAAACATCCAACGCAAAAATAATATTTTCTCCATCCCAATGAAACTGTAATATTGTGTTGTAAGTAACTACATTACTCAACACATATTTTGATGAGTTTCGTTATTCATCTTAATGATACAATAAAGTTACTTAAAATATCATGTCGGATCAAACTGTTATAATTAAATTGAAATAAAGATACTACTAATCTTGAAAAGTTATATTTTTCTCTTAATGGTGTACTCAATATAACTACATTGTTGATCGATAGTTGAAATATATAATATAAATTATTATATTTTACGATAAGTTTGTGAAAAATTATATTTGATCGTTTTCTTACATAAATCAAAATTAGTATTTATAATTACTAAAGTCTTTTTTTTATGAAAAATACTAAAGTCAAAATTAATTGGTATGGAAGGAGTGTAGGTGAGATTCAGATCTTTGGTGGAACAAAACCGTTCCGTTTTCTTTGTTTTTATTATTCAATCTGAGTTACTTATTATCCTTATAAATCTATCTATTTATAAGGAATGAAACAAGCTATGCTAAACACGTTTTTGTACAAAAACGTGGAGATGAACAGTGGTCGGTGATGTGGTCGGCCTTACTGTACACGCGTGTGTACTGTACACATGTGTTTCATGTCAAGGTTATTAGCCAACATACTCCCCCCTAATCTTGACTTGGCTCTTTCCTTAACCGAAAGATCTCGGCATGCTGTTGTAGTGGCTGCCATAAACTCGATCTCACATAATGCCAATGCGACGATCTTTTCTGCTTCTGTGTTCTTGCGAACTTCTCTTCGAGCCTCTTCACTTTTGTTTGAAGATTGGTTAGTAGAGCTTCCCGCTCTTTTCCCACCTTCATGAATGTTTCCAGCACTTCTTTCCGCGTCACATCCCTATCTACCGTCCTGACATGAATGCAATCTGCTTCTTCTCCCATGCTAATTTTCCTGAGTCTGAAGAGATTTCTAACCTTCTTACTCTTCTGCTTATCGAGCCTCTGCTCCGATAAACCATCGGGTTTTTTCTCGCTGTTGTCAACGCCATTCTTCTTAGATGGACCAGATATCAATTCGACCCAATTTACCTTTTTGAGGGAACAAGGCTTCTTGCGTTGAAGTTCCACATCATTGTCTCTGTGCTGTCTAGGCATCCTTGCTCGTAGACGATCTCGCCATTGTCGTCGTTGGAATTCACCGTTGCTGGTGTCGAGTGAACCCGGAACTTCTATGCGCAAAGTCGAGGTAGATGGACTTGCCTCTCTTGTTGCAGGTGGCGAATAACCATCAGCTAACTTTGTTGCGCCTGCCACACCTTCCGGTTCTTCTAAACTTGCTAGGAGACAGATTGGTTTGGTTAGCTCCAAACTAATCTTGTAAAGGCGATTCGATGTGCGCTTCACGAACATCAGCAACTTGCCGTTGTCATACACCTTTATGGCATCTCCCACCATGTTCACCTCCCTTCCATTCTCTGTCATTTGTTCAAGACTGATGATATTAGTGCAAAGTTTAGGAATGTAATATACCTCATGGAGGATATATTGATCTCCATTCTTGTATTGGATCACGGCCGTTACTTTGCCTTTGACTTGAACGACATTGTCATCGCCAAGACTCACCTCCCCGGTGATCTTCTCATCAAGTTCTTGGAACATTTCTCGCCGTCCCGTCATATGATTGCTGGCACCGTTGTCTAGGTACCAGACATCCTTGGTTGATGTCTTTTCCTCCTTGCCATGGTGAAACACCTTCACCACCCTTTCTTCTCTCGGTTGTATGGCGTCTTGCTGTTTATCTCGTGTCTCCTCCTGAGACATGGAAAACAATAACGCTGCCTCGTCCGGAATAGCATCTGTGTACTGTCTCTCATCATTCCGTCGCTTGCTGCGACACTCCGAAGCATAATGTCCCATCTTCCCGCAATTGAAACACTTAATATGCCTTTTGTCACGATTTTTGTTGCCGCTGCCTCCCGCACCTTACTTGCACTTTCCATAATTGTCATCTCGATCGCTCCTTCCATGACCTCGTTCATGCCACTCGTCTTTGCCTTGGTCTGAGATGCCGGATCCGTATCCCTGATCAGATGACGAAGCTTCTCCAGTGCTGTTCCTCTGGGGTGTCTGTCGTTCGTTACGGATGAACATGAGCTGACTCCCACCATTACAGGTGTTTTCGCGGAGTCGAGCTCTCTCCTCGAACGCCTTCAACCACCCTATGACCTCCTCGAACGGCATCGTTTTAAGATCGTAAAACTGTTCGATTCCCGCAACGACTGTGAAGTTTCTGTCTGGCACACAGTCGAGTAGTTTCTTGACTAGTGCGTCATCGCCAAGATCTGCGCCAAGGCTGGAAAACCTGCTGGACATGCCGCTGAGTTTTCCGGCGAACTCGTCAATGGACTCCTGTTCTGTCATCCGCAGAGCCTCAAATTCACTCTTTAATGTCTGCAACCGAGCCTTCTTTACTCGATCGGCACCCAGATACCTCGTCTTGAGGCTCTCCCAAATTTCCTTCGCTGTCTTTTTCTTCGCAATCTGAAGAAAAACATCTTCGGGAATTGCCTGGAAGATGTATGCACGCGCCTTTTTATCCTTTCTTGGATTGACTTCATCATCCTCCGCTGGTTCGACCGCCGCCCACACATCCTGGGCATCAAGGATCGCCTCCATTTTTATTGCCCATACCGTATAGTTTGAGGAGTTCAGCATCGGAAAATTAAACGACATTCCGCCACTCTCCTTTGACACCTGCTGAGAAATAATCGACATTGTTTGGATTTTTTTAAAAAAAAAACAAACCTTTTCTTTTCCTTTTTTTATAAAAAAAACAAATCGTTTTTTTTTGTTTTAAAATCTTTTTTTTTAAATACTCCTTTTAAAAAAAAACTATGATGTTTTTTTTTCTAAAACATAATTTTTTTTCTTTTCTTTTTCCTTTCCTCTCCTCCCATTTTTTTTCCTTTCACGCGGCCGACCAACTTTCCTCACCCACCAATTCCTCCTCCTTGCTTTGCTTCCTTCCTCCAAAAAAAAAAACACTGAGACAGCCTTCGTCTTCTTCCCCACAATCACGTCTTCTTCCTTCATCTTCCTAAACACTGCCCTTCAAACCTGTGACTAAGCATCGATTGGGGTTCGTGGCTTCATGCCGGATCCGATAGGCTCCCCGTGGTTACTGGAGCTAGGGGCTGCGCGGGGCGACTGATATGCGGCGTAGGTGGCTCCTACGGCCAGATCTATGGTGGCCTGGAGGTGGCCGGTGCCCTGGTGGTCGGATCTGGTTGTTGCGGGGAAGTCCAATGTCGTGTGGGACTCTGGCTGGCGTTGCCTTGGCTTGGGCAGCAGCTGTGGATCGAGATCTGTATATTGGCGGTGGTGGCAGGATCGTTGCTTGCTCTGATACCAGATGTAGGTGAGACTCAGATCTTTGGTGGAACAAAACCGTTCCGTTTTCTTTGTTTTTCTTATTCAATCTGAGCTACTTATTATCCTTACAAATCTATCTATTTATAAGGAATGAAACAAACTATGCTAAACACGTTTTTGTACAAAAACGTGGAGATGAACAGTGACCGGTGGATGAACAGTGATCGGTGATGTGGTCGACGTTACTGTACACACGTGTGTACTGTACACACGTGTTTCATGTCAAGGTTACTAGCCAACAAGGAGTACTTGGTCAGAAAGAAACAAAACTGTCGCAAGTTACTTATTAAAGGAAAAAAAAAACTGTCGTGAGTTGCTAGAAAAAAATGGGACAAGGAGTGGGTAGAAAACCACGTGTATGCGCATGTACAAGTGTGCCGGCCTGAAGGCCTAATATATACATCAATATCCCTTTAACATTACAAAATTATTATACTATTTCTTATATATTTTGATATGTTATTATTTATTATTATATGATACGATATGAAATTTATTTTAAATCAAGATTATTATATATAACTTAAATTATATTTAATATTTCACAATAAATCAATAAAAAATATTGTTTGATCATTTCATAGATTATTCTTTAACACCACTAATTTTATGATATATGTGTTAAAAGTTATAAGTTTCATGGGACGGAGTATTATTGTCTCCAACATCAAGCAGGGCAACCCCAGAGATGCATCCTTAATATTAGGGATTAAGGGGACAGCAACAACAGCTAGGGTCATTACTACCCGTCCTATGATTAAAAAATAAAAAAAAAATCAAATTTAAAAAAAAAATGCGAGAGGGATAACAACCGTAACTGCGAAATGAACAGCTGACCTATCTTTGACTTTAAGAAACAAATCGAAAAAAATAAAGAACTACAACAAACACAGAGAGCCACTTTTATTTAACCCTTTTCACATGGCTTTTCCTTGCTCCGTTACTTGGAGAAGTGGCACAGACTACAGTGCTGGCGGCATATGTATAGGAGTATAACTCAAGCATACTCTCCAAGCAGATAAAAAAAAATGATGTTGAGTTACTAGCTAGAGATGGTTAGTAAATTGGGCATCTTCAGAAAGTTATTCATCTTTTCCCTTGAATTCAGTAGCATCTCCTAAAGTTTCGCTCTGCAGCAAGCGAATTGCATGAGACCTTTGTGTGAGCAAAACGTAAAAGTCCTCCGAAAAAAGCACCATATTCCCCTACACCAAATGCCAAATTGAATGTCGGATGACTTTTTCTGGTGCCGCTTGTATACTACTATTTGTTGCATAAAAAAGCAAATGCTTACCGCAACATTCATAATCAATACTTTCCCGAAAATATTTTTATCCTATATTAAAAATTTATGTGTGTTAAATTTATATGAATTTTCATGTAAATAATAAGTTTTTTTTTATAGGAGGATCTATGGTAACAACTAAGATAGATGCTAGTAGGATGTATTAATCCCTCCGTCCCAGAATAAATACCACAAATTGGCTGGCATGAGATTTTATGTGTACGTTGAATTTTTTTGAAATTTAAAGAAGAATTTTTTTTTTATGATAATGAGACTTATTGTAATAATTATGAGAGAAGATAGTGAGTATATTATAACTGAATTTGATTAATTTTATATTTTGTTTAGATAACAAATTTATGAATATGATATGTTATAACTATTGTGGGACATCCAAAAAAATAAATACTGTATTTATTCTGAGACGGATGAAGTATAACATATGAGATATATTTGATATTCTTTTATGTAAAAGGTTAATAAAAATACTACATCCGTCTTAATTTAATTACAACGGTTTGATCCGACATGAGATTTTATACGTGTGTTGAATTTATATAAAATTTAATAAAAAAAGAATATTTTTTTAGAGGTAGTGAGATATAAATAGGATTTATGAGAGAAAATGAGAAAGTGGGAGAAAGAAAGTGGTGGGATAGTTTGATTATATTAATATAAACTCATTAGCATATAATGAAAGAATAAAAATATTACATTTATATTGAGACTAAATAAAAAGAAAAATATTAAAATTAAATATTTCATATATTTTTGGATAATATAAATAAATAAAAACTTTAGTACTAATTGATTTGAGACAGACTAAGTTTTTTTTTTCATCAAATAATAAAAAAAGAAAAAGAAAAAATCATTACCGAATTGAGCTAAAGCTTCAGAGATTTTACCCATACAAACACACAATTGAGAAAAACATTTCACTCCAAAATAATCATTGTGTTGGAAAACGTGTTCCGCTTTTGGAAAATTTGGACAGCTTGCGACAGAAGCAAGGGTGTAGTTTATCGTAAGATAGCGGGCTTTTTAGCTTTATTTTGCGTTTTGGACTAATCATTGTTCTTATCTGCTTTCCATATATAGGAAAGTTTTGGGGAACCTCAATTCATCCTTGAATGCATGTCTTGCGCTTTACCAATGGAATGCATGCCTTGCGCTTTACCAATGGAAAACGCAAGTTGATGAAGTATAAGTCTCAGTGCATGTGATATTGGGAGAAAGAAACTGGGGTGCGGCCGGTTAACTTTCAAGTGAGAGTCGTCGGAACTGGATCGGATATAGTGACGAGGAAAAGCTCGAACCCGACTTCAAGAGAAAATATGGAATGAATTACGAAATTGAGAGACTATCCTTCTATCGAAGTACAATACACGGTCTGTACAAGTGGCCCCTTCTTAAGCCTAAACTAGATATAGCAAAAACCATAATATTATTGGTGGAACGAGTCCTTTCACATCAGAAATGTTGAATACGATAGTAAGATTCACAAATTACAGTGTATGAGGATTCTCAAGAAACCGAATACTTACTCAAAAAAGATGACCAATACTCCATCATCGGAACACTACATCGGTGTTCTGCAAACACTGGATATCATAGAACAGAAACATTGTAGCTGCCTTCAGATAGTATATAAGAAAAGCCATGTGACCATTGAAAGTGTTCCGACTAAAGAATTGTGAACATCTCGATTATTTGCGTAAAGCAAAACAACAACAGACTAATATATATAAGAAATACTAGACATATCATGTGAACGATTTAATCTTCATCATTTATTCATATACTTAAACATAAAATTAATATTAAAACATAGATATTATATATTATAAATAACAAATGTGGCGTTCAGGTAGTGCAAACTTGGAAAGGTATGTGCTTCTTCAAAAGCGAGCACAGGGAGCCCCCCACGCCAACAACTCTCCACAATAATTCAACCTCGGCAGCGACTAAATACAAAAGTATATGGGGAGCAATCAAGGCCAGTGTGTGTCTGTGTTTCTACTACCGGTGAACAGGAAACGCATGCGCCCAAGTCATCATGCTCTTTCGGACATCACCCTCTGTTTTTATTTTTCTGAGTTAGTACAAGTACGCTATGTCACGGGGTTAGATTTCTCACAACCCGTGCGGCACTCAAGCTACTCACACCTTCACTCGAGCTCAGCCTAATTCGCTCATCAAATAGTTAAGTAAGAACTCGTAAGAGAAATGGGAACTCGAAACAAGATTTGAGAGGAAAACACAATGTATTACTCTCGGGGTTTTTTGGGTTTACACGAGATTGAACTCAAGGATGGATGGATGGTTTGGCAAATGAGCCAAACATCCCCTTATATACAACTTGTCATCCACAACCAACGGTGGAGATCAAAACGATCTAATGGTCTATATTTACATGTAGACTTTTGGTACCAACCTACCCAAGATAAAGCCTTTGCGGCTTCTAGAACATCACCTCCCTAGGTTTGTACCTCCCTTGGATAAACTTGGGCTTTCTTTGATGGGCCGCGTACTTGGGCTGCATCAATTTGTCACGGGCTTTAATTTGGGCCAGACTCCAAATTCGTTGGTCCGTGACAGCTAGCATCCCCACCATTTCTTCACCACCCGGTATTGGTAAAGCTGAACCATAAATCTCATAGCGCCTTCACTTCAAATCTGTCAACGATGCTCACTCCATCAACTTGGGGTGGGGGTGGTATGTGTGGGTCAACCGTCAAGATATGATGAATAAAATCCATTCGATGCAATGCCAACAACTTCTGTTCACGGCTTTAAGCCCCTAAAGCTACCACATCGACTAACTTGTTGATCAGAACGGACGATTAGAGTCCAATCTACCACCGCAACTCCCGTTCTAATTCTTAACCTTGCATCGCACCCTTGTAAGTTTGCAAGCATCTAGAGAAAAGAATAAAGATGCAGAGGGGACAAAATCCGAAAAGGCAAGGACAAGAATCCAAACCACTATATAGCCCCCCGTCAGAGTCACGTTCAAAACAACAGCCAACAACAAACCGCCTTGTCTACTTGAGAGCACTTCTGGAGCTGGCCTTACTTATTCCTTGAAGCCAGACAATCTTTCTTTCTTTTCATCTACCCTTTGGAATGACGGAGTTCCCTATCAACTACACTAATGCCATAACTGTACCCCGTAACACCTGATTCTACCGCATTCCCTATCAACTTAATATACTCTTTGCTCATGCGTGATCTAATTTGACAACACGGAAGTAGATAAGTAAAAGATGAAGGGCAACAATTAACAGTCGACGCTGGCCCTAGGCAACGCCCATTACTAATTGTAGCGGACGGTGTCACCGTTACATTAACACAAGAATCGTCCCCTACGATACAAATCACCGTCTGCTGGTCTTAGTAGAGAGCGTTGGTTGGCTAACACAACACTAGTTTGTTTTTCCTCCCGTAGTACTAGTATTATATTAGCACGATGGGAGCGGAGGCAGCACGTTGCGCCTGGTCGGGGCCATTCGCTTTTCCTGTTGGTCAAATAGCACTTACGCTGCTCACGGCATGAAGTCATGGGGGTGGAGCCAAAAGTTGATACTGCTAGTACTAGTTTTCAGTGCTCATCATGACATGCGCGCATATCCTTTCACCATTTCAGCCCCCAAAAAATACTCAAAAAGCAAGTGCGATAAAGTCTGCTCTCTTGCCTATATGATCAGTTGCTACTCACTCTTCGATAGGTTCAACCATATAGCATTCATGCACTCATGGAATAATGTGTAATATGCAGGGGGTTCAATTCCATTCATCATCCCGGACTTGATGTCTGTACAAGCTGTGCGAGGGGTGATTCCCAGTATATATTGTGTCCACACTAACCAACAGTAATATCAATGCCATGTAGTTCTCAAGGGGAAAAAGGCGAGAGATATAAACAAAACCTGGAAGGATGTCAACAACATAAACCAGACACCTATCGGCTACAAATCTAATGCGCCAATCCACTCAAATATTAGATGCTTCTGATTCTGAAACTGGTGTATGGTCCTCAGCTGCATCAGGATGTGGATGTTCTGTCTCCTTTCTTGATGCTTCCCAGAGTTGCTGTTCTATGCCAAGCTTCCTCAGCTCTATCACACCTCGCTCAACTGACATAAATCAATTGAAGTAATACAAAATATAAAGACCATTCTAACAAACTTCAAAGCAGCCATTTACACAGAAGGTGAAATGCCAAGGTTCTCTAGAAAGTACCATCCACAGCATCCAGTGATGTGGGTGTCTGCCCACTGCGACTGGTCCAATACTGGAGGCGTTCTTCAGCAATATCCTCTTCAACCCCATAATCTTTTGCTCTTTTCCAGAAATATATCAGCCACGCCTGCATTTCTCCGAAAAATATATTAGTGATGAGAAGAAGAAATTTTTAGCCTTCCAATTCAACTTCAAGAATTTTCAAATCATCCCCTGGACCCCCTCCTATTCTACCAGGTCTAAATTTTATTACTCTAGCACAGCAGAAGCAACTAAAAACGAGAATTTACAGGACTGTCAACCAACAAACTCCAGCCTGCATTACCTGCAGTGCTACAACAAAATGCAGAATTCAGATTTTACTAGTTCCTGCAGAACTGCTGTCATTGAACACTACTTTGTTGGTTCCTCAACTCGTCCCCAGAAA
>LIEC01011241.1:42238-91795 GCA_001925005.1 Drosera capensis
GGGGGGGAGGTGGTGGTGGTGGTGGCAGCGGCGGCGGTGTGTGGTGGTGTTGGTTGCAGGGGCGTAACACAGCAAATTAGTCTACTCAGATGTCATCTTGCAACCTAGTGGCCATGCAAATTTAACTTCCTGAGGATGAGTTTACTTTGTTTTTCATTCTTTATTCCTGAAACAACACAAATCGTTGCCTAAGACATCCAATTCATCCTTCAGTTTTTAGCCATTTTGCTCCACATGGTTTAGGTGGTCTAACTGTAATTCCACAACACTGCCAATCAACTTAATTATTTGATCATGCTAAGAATTTGCAGCCCGTTGAATATGTACAATCAGTTCAGCTTTTATACTTCGCGGAATAAAGATCCAAAGTAAAGAACCAAACTTTTTAATAATAGCTCATTGACATGGGGAAAGATATTAGAATTTAGGATATTGGGATTTGATATTAAATTAATTAGGTTATTATTGTATTTTATATCTTATTTTAGGATATTATGTTTATTATAGTTAGATTTAATATTAGATTTTATTCCTTAGATTAGATTTCATTACTTAGTTTAGATTTATTTAGAACTCTATTTAAATAGGTTAGTTATGTTAAACGTTTGATTCAGTTTTTATCAATAATAATAATATTTCGAGATTTACTCTCTTTTTGGTGGATTCCAGTTGTATGTGGATTCGAAAACCCCTCGTGTATTGAGATTCTATCTCATCCATTAGAACGACATCTAACATCAATCGTTCTTTAAAACGATATCTAACATCAATCGTCCTTTAGAACGATATCTAGTGTTTATCACGCTTTCCGCGCTGCGTTACTCATGTAACTCCTTACTGCCTGAAGCTCATTTGGGTCTTTACATGTTCATCATATTCGACCTTCAGCTTTTAAGCCACAGCTTTGAAGTTCAAGAGGCGAAAATAAGAGGCAAAATCAGAAGTATACAAGAAAGAAGGAGGACCTGTTTGAAAACAACATCATCTGACTCATCTTGGTTCAACTCTGCATGTAGAAAAATAAAAATAAAAACAGAAAAATACTGTAATCCAAAGAACTCTAATGCAAAACCATTATTGTAAAGCGGAAATGAGAAAGTTGTAAAGCTTAACCAAGCTTTTGCCAGGAAAGTAATATTTGTACTGTATTTTGCCTCTATCTTCGGAAACTCTCCCTCTCATAGACTACCAGTCCTAATTAGCAATGCCCAAGTGATCTGGAGATTTTTTTTTTTTTTTTGATCAACAATCTGACAGAAATCCTTTAGAAAGATAGAATAAGTAAGCATCCCTCCTACTCAGGAATAAAAATCGCCATGAAGAAAGTCCTAAAAAATTATAGTATGCATTTCTCCTCCAGACCAGGAAATATCCAGGGAAGCTCACGAAACACATCCCATTTTTCAACTTGCTTCTCGATCTTTTTAACCCGAGCACACCTTATACCTCCTTTTATCAGCAGTACTTTTAAAAGTACTTCCTCTCTCAAATATCTTGGAATAATTTGGGATGGATTAATTGGTCTCTATCAAAGGAGGAAACCATCCCTAAAAGCAATTGTCTATCTCAATAATAGGTCCATATCTTTCCAAATGCTAAGGTAGAAGGCACTTAAATATTCAAATGGAAGCTTTCCCATTTCATTGTATATAATGCTTCTGAAGTGTTGATATCTGATTTTGACATCATCCTCCGCACACATAGCATATCTTAAGTTCAAGTAACAAACTTGCCAGTATAACCGTAGTAACAAAGGTTTATTTAGAATTTAAGATAACACAAGAAACTATATCTTTGCTATGAAGTAGACACGTTACCAAAAGCTTCCATGGCCTTTGGATCCGTAGATAATTTGGGATCTGAAGAAAGAGAAAAATGAAGAACCATTTTAGGAAAAATTCTACAAGGCATGAGAACAGAAACCACAATATATATAATCAAACATCAACCATGTGGTTAGACAGATAGATAAATTCAGCATGCTCTTGTGTGAAATAGATAAATTCAGCATGCTCTTGTGCGTCCCTTTGCAGTGTCTAGCTTCAGAAGCATCCAGCAGCCAAGGATCTGACAGATTCACCCAGTTCAAATCTGTCTACATTATTAACAGAAAGGACAAGTCAACAAACCTCGAACTATAGTAGGGCGCCTACGCTGAGCCATTGCTAGGACAACCGCATCATCAACCTAAAAGATAGTTTGTGAAGTGCAGCATCAGCAGATCTCATAAACATCATCCTAGAGAACCATATAGTAACACAAGTGGAAGATTTGGAAATTTTTGACTGACAGACATAAGAAAGACATGCCTTCAAAGAAGCCAACTCCCTCAAACCCATTTCAACAGAAAGCATTGTTTCAATGTTTCCCTCGCTAGTTAGCTCACTGGGATCCCGAGTTGATTTACTTCGTTTGTCTGGACTACTCTCACTTGCTATATGCCAGACAATGCAAACGTCAGTTCACATGCACCAGAGACGTAATTATAGTTAAGGAAAGCATAAAATCATCAAGGAAAAGAATCTGTCAACTAGCCCTTATCCAAGAAGTCTTCCTTAGCCTTCTGTCCAGCAGAAATAACAACTTCAAATGGCAGAGGAGCCAAGGCTGACCAATGCTCATACTTCGAGACAGCAATATCTGCACATATGCCTGATAATGGTAGCACAAAATAGTGTATGAATTAATAACAAAATTTGGGATGCATATATCACTAGCAATAGAGCTATACTGGACTAAAAGAAACTGAGAAAGCATAAGAATAGAACAAAAGAAGAATTAAAATTTTCAAACTCCAGTGCATGCCTCCCCTTTCAAAAAGATCAGGGTTTTGAGACAAAAGCTTTAAGCAAATGGTCCAAAAACTGATATGCCTATGCAGCTAGAGAAATTGCAACAGTGTCCCTATAAGGCTCCCTATCCGTATAGTTGAGGATTGTGGAAGAAAAAGTGTATCCAATAGAGTCTTTATCTCTGTACCTAACCCCAAGGGTCCGTTTGGCTGGAGATACAAAAAAATGCTTATATGTGCTTATAGTTGATAGTGATAATTTATACCTATTGAATACTCCCACCATCCTGGAATTTTTGCAACGTTTTGACTTTGCACAAAAGTCAAGCAAAGTTTGACACGCGTCGTACGACAGTTAGGGGAGGAGCCAGGAAAAAATCATAGGAGGAGCCGGATAATGTTCTTGAAAATATATATAACACATGTTGTAAAAAATTACTCTCATCGTTTCGAATTTTATGCAACAGTTTGACCCGACATGAGATTTTATGTAAGAGTTAAATTTGATTAGTATATTGTATTTTTTTATGATGGTGGGAGTTTATTTGAAGACATGTGAGAGAATGTGAGAAAAGTTAGTAGAGTATGGTGAGATAGTATGTTTAATTTAATATAAATTTGATTTTAAATATGAAAATAAAGCAAGTGTTGCATATAGTTTGGGACGGTCCAAAAAAAAATATTGCATTTATTGTGAAACAGAGGGAGTATAACTTTTTTTATAAGAAATTTTATATCGATGCATTCAAAAATTCACTTAATTTCGTGTTTTTCCTAAGACATAAGTAAAAAACATCCACTTTAATTTAAATTGTATATTTTTAATTATCATCCGTAAAAGTTTATTGAAACAAGTGTAAATATTTGAAATAGTAACAATAATTTTAATATATGAGACTACTATTTGAAAGTAAAAATAAAAGTCTTATTACCTAAAAAAGAAGGTCCAAATGAACATTGATAATATGTCGAGGGAAAAATGAAAGAAATATTGAAGAAAACATAAAATTGTATACACATGGAAGAACACATTAGACATCAATGCACTCAAAAAAAAAAAAAAAAAGCAAGGAAAATTAGACAAAAAACTTTTTAAAAAAATATGCTGGGGAAGGGGATTGAACCCAGGACGTGAATGAACCAGTTACCTAGCTTTACCAGTGGAGTTGCAGGAGCTTTTGTAAATTAATATACACTAAAAATGTATATAAAAAATACAAAGGAGCAGCCCTACTTAAATATACATCTTTATTCGACCCGACCATAAGGGGTCCCCTAGCTCCGCCCATGAAGACGGTCAAACGTAATTTTTTTATAAATTTATCGTGAAACATCAATGGTTATGTAAGTTACGTATTTCAATCGAATATATATCGCGAAACGATCAAACGTAATTTTCATACGTATATGTCATAAAAATCATGGGACGGAGGGAATATATCATACTTTGGACCTTCCAATATTAGTTTGAACTTCATGTAGAATTGATTCCTCAACATGATATCAGAACAGATCGTGATATGAGATCATGTGTTCAATCCCTGCCTCCCCTTTTATTGCCACATGTTATGTGATTTATTATGTGGATTTGTTTGACACTTAATATGGATTGAATCAGTGTGTATGTTGTCCATATTTCATGTCCCAATGGGCTTTTCTACTTTTGTGTGAGGAAAAGTGGTGAATATATCATATTACGAGTCTTTTATCATCGGTTCAGATTTTTGATTGAGTTGATTTCTCGATAATACTTGATTATAATTTTATAATAAACATTTTGATACTTGATAGAAGAATATCTTAAAGTTAATTTTTTTGGTTGAAAAAGTTCTTTTATTTTTTGGGGGTAAAAATTAGTTTTGATTTCTCTGTTAAGAAGAAAAATAATTTCAAATGGCTAATGACTTTAGAAGAAAAACAACTTAAGGTTACAATTAAAAGGAATGTCAAACACCCTCCCAATATTATAAAATAACTTGAAGTTGATTTTAACTAACTCTAAGTCCAGCCAAACTGGCTCTAAATAATTCCCTATACTCCATTTACTTCCCTTCTTGTAGGGAATGAAAACTTTAATCTCTATATCGTTTATTTATTAATTTATAATTTTTTTGGCAGTATTACAATTATTGCAACTCAAAATAAATTTAAAAAGATGTAAAAATCATGAACTCGTATTTAAATTGAGGTATTCTTTGCAGTATTCTAGAAACAAAATCAAATAACTTATTCAGCCATTACATTGCAAGCTACACAGCCATCAAAAATTACCATAGCAGTGAAGTGAGGGAAAAGTACAACTGCAAGCAAACAACTCCTGATGATCATGCTGATAATATATAGAGGGGTTAAAATATTTTATATGTGATCCCGCAGAAGTTAGAGATGTTGGGGAACCTACTCACCATGCTGTATTGCTAAGCCCCAGTAGCGAGCAAGCCAACACCTCTTCAGCACAACTTCCTCCTGTAATGTTACCACTATTTCAGATTTTGAGCATCTACAAGCTACATCCCACACTGCAGTCAACAGAACCAAGTAGATACCATCTCTTCCTGGGACAAAATCATCCTCTGTGTCATTGTTCGAAGACCTTTCGCTTCAGATTCAGCATCTTCAAGCCGATCCACAGCAGCAGCAGCTTCATCTTTCAGCCTCTAATGTGACACAAGAAGAACCTTAGATATGAATTTTACTATAGCAATTACACAGAGAAAGCACTTGAAGACATCCCTATCAATTAGACTTTCACCTGGATTTCCAATCGAAGGGCAGCAATTTCTTCTTCTTTCCCTTCCTTATTCTGTTTATCTGCCTTGAGTGCCGCCTGTGAAAAATGCTAACTTTAGCACTTAACCTCTTGACAGAATTCAGTGTCAGGTTGAGAAGAATAATGTTGGAAGATTGACCTCAAACCAAGCAACGAGCAACAACCCACATAATCCCGCCAAGTGCAGGTTGTGGGGAGTGCGGGATGTACGCGACCTTAACCCTATTTAGAAAAGTTGTTTTCTGATATCTTCACGAGTTTGACAACTCCTGACTACAAAGTTACAAGGAAGATCGGCTTATCACTAAACCAATTCTTCTCACTAAACCAATTCTTCTTGATAGAAGACTGAGCTCATATCGAATTACAAAATTAGAGAACACAAAATGAGTAAGAAGCAACAACCCGTCATTATATACCTCTTTCTGACGCAACGCTGCTTCCTTCCTGTATTAACAACAAAGGGAGTCTGTCATTATTAGGTAACTAAGGAATTTAAAACAACATTCAGAGTTTGTTACCTGCTCAGAAGTTTTGCCTCAAGGGATATGCCTTCTCCAAGAGATGCAACCTGTTAGCAATAAAACCATGAATAAAGGGTCCAAGTAGACGGAAAAAAAAAATTGAACTCCAACCATCAGTCAGCATAAACCACGGCACTAAGAAGAGGCTAGATAAAAGAAATGGCGAAGACGGTACTAATAGAATAGCTACTCAGAAGGGAAAGAAATTTGTTGTGGCAATTTAGCAATCCACTATAGATCCACTGGCTGACTTTGCAGCTGTGACCACCTACCACATCCGAGAAAAACCTTCGACATCACAATCCTAGGCAGGCTTAACCAACCATCCATCCAAACAGAAGTAAAATCAATGTTGCCATTTTATGCTTGCCAGATGCAACAAATGTCATCCTCAAATCACTGACCTGTTGTTCAAGTTGTCTGGCTCTTGCCTCAGCTTCTTCACGTTTCTCTTCTGCAAGTTGGAGCTGCAGAGGAGATATTTAGAGGCAATACTGGAAAAATACCATGAAGTTGAACTAGCGTCAATTTCAATGTCAGAAGCAGATACCTTTTCAAGCATAAGATCATTCTCTTCTTGTAGCACATCCAACTGCATACAGATTAAAAACCAAGAAAATGATGCTTAGCAACAATTATAAACATGGAATGGGAGAAAAAATATCATCATATATTTACTGAACCAAATATGGAGAATCAAGCATCACATACTTGGTCACGAAGAACAATGGCATCCTTCTGATTTCCATGGTCTTTTACCATGTTGAAGTGCGCTATATCAGGGGTCAACCTGCAAACATCCAATAATTTCAGCAAATCGATTGCCCAGGAACAATAATTGAGAATGACACATTGTGTCATCTTTTGCCTTAAATCTCCTTGTTTATTTTATGGATTCTCATCACTATGTCGGCATTCGATCCAAAATCCAGATTGGATCAGGTCATAAAAATTTAAAATGTTAAATTATTATACTCACTAGCCTCATGGGATAGACCTTCAAGAGGCTTGAAAATCTCATTGTTAGTAACTCTCTAATTAAGCTATTTTCCAATAGACCTTCAATTTCACCATAAGTGTCCAGTACATATAAGAAAGACGTGTACTTTTATCATGACAGGAAAGGGCTCATGGTTTATAATACAAAAACAAATAACAAGGACCATAGAGCTAGTTTTTTACCTTCTCTCTGCTGGTCTTGTTGGAGGAAGTTCTATTGGCGGTATTGTAGCAGGAGTTCTCAATGTACTTTTGGTTGGTGGGATCATTGCTGCAGAAGGAATGGCCGCTGATCGCCTTCCAGCTGATGTGGAACGTATTGAAGGAGCATGATCGGTAAAATTCCTACCAAACTAATTCAAACTTGATAAAACCAAATCAGGCCACATATGGATATAGCCAGAATAATGTGAGCAACATTTGGATAAAAAGTGGCTAAGAAAATGCTAGATCAGGACGGGCATTAGATACTCTAAAGCAAATTCACTGGGAGGGACTAAGCACAATTTTAGTATCACCGTAACTTCTACTCATACAAAACCTAGTACAAAATCAAACCAGGTGCTTCTATCATGGACAGAATCTAGGGAGGGTAAGATGTTCACTAGAGAGAGCTTTCCCAATCACTCATCCAAAGACTAGATGCATCATAATAGAGTCACATATCAGCAGCGCAGCCAGCGCTGCCTTCTATACTAATCAGAATATTAAACATGACAATTTGTATCAGGATAAGCCATGTGAATCTAACAATTCTGAACTAGGCGATCATAATCATGATTCCAAGCACATCTAAATAATAATAATAATAAAAAAACCAGGATGAAGATGGATGGAAGATAGATAAGAGAGAGTTGGGAAGATGATTACCGCAGGAGAGGAGGAGCGGTTGGGCCTTGAATCGAAGGAGGGGGAACCGGTCTGGCGGCCATTATTGGTGAGCATGTTGGTGGTCATGGAACGATGAGGAGGAGTAAGAGGAGGCGGCCCAGACTGTAACCCTGGATCATCTTCGTCATCCTCGTCGTCGTCGTCGTCAGTGGCAGCCTGAGATGCCATGACCTGAGCGAGACGACGAGCGGCGGCCTTGGCGGCGACGTTCTGAGTCCTCTTGACGGTGGAGCATCCGGAGATGGAAGGATGTCGCGAGTGAGGGTGAGCGGGCGACGCGGCCGGAGACGATGAGGAGTCGTTGCTGCTTGAACCGCTCCACTGCCTTCCCAGCACGGGACTCGGCGCACGTCTCCGATCCATCATCGTTGACTTACCTTTGACCACTTGATTGTGCTTGCGTTTCGATAAAACTGATCCAAGATATTCACAGCCCCAAAACAAAGGAAAGATTCAGAAGAAATCGGGAAGGAGGAAGCCGAGCCGAATTGGAAGCGATCGATCGAAACGTGTGATCTAGAGATGAATGATGGGCGAAGCAAGCGTTGTTTGTTGAGGATGGCGAATCCAATCTGCAGAGGAAGAGGAGATACCGTTGAGAGAGACGATATCTCCTCGCGACAAGTTCGGCGGCGGGGTAGGAGGAGGTTGAGGCTTTCGCCGGCGGCGGCGACGACTGCTCCGCCGAGATAATCTCCTTTGATGAACGCTGATCGGCAACGCGGAGCAGCTTTGATCAGCACCCTCTCGTTCGTGGATTTCCCATACAATAAAAGTTCTTTTGAGAAATGATAGTCACACTATTTACTTGGTATTGTGAATTATGATAAATGACAAGGATTATTAGTTATAATCATTTAGCCACTAAACTTGATAATGATCATAATGCTTAATCCATTATTGTACAATATGGCAATCAAACTCACTTGATGGTTGTTAATGGTCCACTATGAGTTATGCGCTTTGTTTTATAGGCAATGCTCTCACACTATAAAAGGAGATGTATACCCATGTAATTCAGTGACTGAAGGAGCAAAGAGAATACAAGAGTTGTACCTTATTTGTGTTCTACTTTTAATTTGGGCATTGCATGTGTTAGTCATTTTACAACACGTTATCAACATGAGTTAAAGTCAATATAAGTTTATTTTATATCTCATTCATCTATTATAAAGATAATTCAGGTGAAATTTTTCAGTTTCATATACTACATAATAAGTCTGTTTTTATACTGTTCATACACTCTCGATACTATTCATGTAATCGTTACACATGTCCAAAGATCTTAATGATTTTTTAATGACTCGATTCACATAGGGATATTAATGAGTTAGTTATTCAGGAAATTTTCTTTAGATCTGAGGAGGGATCATTGAATAATTTAAGGGACTTGATTTTCTATCAAAAGAGTTAATTAGTCTAGTGAAACATAAAAATAAATCATTTGTCAGGTATTGATGAAGTGGAATCCCTAAGTTTTTATCTCCCTGATCTCATCTTACTTTATTATTTATTTTCTTAGTGTTCTCTTTGTTGTTTGGTAATCATTTGATCCATCAATTGAATTCGGTATCAAATTTGAGCTGTTTAATTTTCAGATATTAAAATTAAGTCTCTATAAAAACGATATTATACTCAAATCTATATTACTTGTTAACGATTGTGTACACTTCCGTATTAATTTTCTCCTATCATCGATCTGCTATGGACAAGCGGGGGATAGATGAGACTCTCTTATATCATATCCCATAATTTCATGCTTCATGCTTCATGCTTCATGCTTCATGCTTCATGCTTCATGCACATGCTATGTATGTGTGGTAGCAAATTTCTAATATTATCTTTTCTCAATTATCAGTTTATTTCATTTTTCAATTTAGAGTACATATACTACAGAAAACGTCATATCGATCATGTACGACAAGGACGATACTTATTGATCACCAAACAAGTTGAGGAACACGCTAGAGTACGACGAGATATACTAGAGCGAATCAATTACTCGGCCATGACTGGATCATTCAACCATTGACATTGGCGTGGAGGGATGAATATGTCTGCACTCTGATGGCAGAGAAGATGACGAGCAAGAGGAAGAAGAAGGTCGAGGCGAAACCCACGACCACTGAAGTGGCGATCCGATTGCAGAAGCTACCGAAATGGTTGCATATCGCTGACCACCCAGCTTCCTCACATCCATGCTTCCCCACATACCCTATTGCTGCTGCTGCTGCACATCCTCCTACTAAAAGACTGGTCATCACCTAAGCAGGCATCAAATCAAGTGATCCACATCACAATGTGGCACAACAAGAGAGCATGATCATCCGAGGAGCTAGATTATCGATCATGTCTAATTCTAAATCAAAAGGGGCGAAATTATTTAATTAATATATAAAAGGTAAACTTACCAGATCATGAAGGAAGACGAGAAAGTAGCTTGTAAGAATTCCTTTCCGTACTTGCACAGTTGTGATGATCAATGAGATGAGGGCAGAGGCGCTTGCTACGATGTTTATATATCCCGCATACCTTGCGATAATAATAAAACAAACAAATTGATATACTACGTACAAATCATAGATGCAATGCACCACACAATGGATTCAACAAGGATAACAACACAAGTAGTGTTAGTATTTAGTCTACGAATAAGAAAATGGGAGGATAGGTCTAACGTACTTGAAGGCCGGAGAATAGTTGTATCTGGCAGACATGGAGATGCCATACACTACGGCTTCCTCCTTGGAAGTGAGCATAAGGTAGGCTGACACAGCTGAGGTCACGGCAGCGAATGCTCGAAGGCAAATCTGAGCTACATTGGATTTTGAGGAGCTGATCATTCTCTGTGGCCTTATTCTTGGGTTGTTGGAATTCGAGGGCCCGAATTTCCCCTCGTAGGATCTTTCCATTTGCAAATTAACGCAGAACAACCGAGGAAAACAGAGGAACCGAACCCAACCACAAAACCAACCCAAGCTGGGGAAATGAAAATGTGATTTGCAAAGACTAAAATATTGGAGGTGGAAGACAAGAGAAAGTGGCAGCAATGGCCACATAATAACGAGTGAACAGTAACCGACTGAAAACGTGGGCTTGCAAAGACAAATGGGGAATCCACACCGAACACAAACGCTATAGCATTGTTCTCGTCTTCTTCCTCCAAATTTAATGCCTATCTATGCCTTATCACTAAATGTTAGTAGAAAAAAGAGCCATCAACTATTAATTAATTGACTTTAAGCAATTTAAATTAAAAACGAGCCCGAGCATTGTTTGTTACTCCCTCCATCTCATTCAAATATTCTTATGTGTGAATGAATGTGTGATATAAAGAAATAAAGACAACACGAAAGAGAAATAATGATTGATGAATTAATGTGATATAAATTAAAGATATTTTGATATTTTTATTTGAAAAAAAAATTTAAATATGAAAAGGTTACAATTTAAATAAAATATCAAAAAGAAAAAAAATTTGAATAGACGAAATGAACATTATTTGCCTACAAAAAACACGGGCGTTTTCTATAATGAATTAAGTCAATAGAAACAAACTATAATACATTGTAATACACATGTTAGAGCAAGGTCAATGACTAAGGCAAGATGGTTGTAATTAATTACAACAAAAATATACCTCCTTCATCCCAATGAAATTATAATGGATTAATCTGACACGTATATTTATACAATTTGTTATGTGAGTTTGTGTGAGAGAAAAAAACAAGGAAAAAAATAATGATAGATGAATTGATATAATATAAAACATAAATAATTTGATATTTTTATATTAAAAAAATTAATAAATAAGAAAATATTATAACTTGAATAGAACGGCTAAAAAAAAATATTACAATTTGAATAGGACGAAAAAAATATCATTTTCGTTTATTGTTTTTTATTTTTGTTTCACTCTGATAAAACAAAATTTTTTGATATCCCTTCCATTTTATTTTTTATTTTCTACTTCTTAAATGTATAAAACTGATGCAAAAAACAAAAAACATAAAAAAAAGTTTTTAATTTCTTATTTCATCTGGATATAATATTTAAGATCATCTTTATACAAAATTATTTTATTTTATAAAATGATTTTAATTTTTCATCAATGATTTTGATTTTGATTTTATCGATTTTAACAATGATATCTAAACAACTCCGACAAAAACACCAACTGCAATCGCTTTAAAAAGTACCTGCAAATAAGAAGTGGCTATTTGCTGTGGACGTTTACTCTTGTTATAGGCTAGTGTCAACCTTTATTAAGAATCAGTAGAGGCGATGTTGGATCACACTAGACCAGACCGACCCTGTGCAAATTTCAGTTCGAAGTTTTCTGTTCACTGCTAAGAGAAATTCGTCAGTACCGTTACACGGGAAACATATCCCGTCGGCACTAAGCAGCAAACATTTAGCTCCTTTAATTCAGAAATGAGAGTTGGAACAGTTTTCCTTTTCTTCCGAGAAAGGTACGTACCGGTCATCTTTGGGATATAACAATGTTAGAAACAAAAAGCCATAGTATGATGGAGGTCGATATGATGGTTTATGGGCTGTGGGTTCTACGACAAGATGAAATAACGATTAAAATAAAGTATGAAGTAGTCCAAAAATGTTAATCCTGAGTAGGGGGATTAGTAGTAACACAAAAGGAAACATCACTATTGGTGAGGATATAACCGGGCTTACCTTGTAAAGGGGGATTAGTAATCCTTGTGTCTATTCTCGTATCGAACCTAAAGTTGTACGGATTATAAATACAATCCCATTGTTATTGTACATGACCACTAAAACCACATGTGCAAAACAGAAAACAAGAAACTCAGCATAACACCCCAAAACATCCTCGGAACCAACATTCTTGTTCCAATACGATCTCTTTGGCATTGCATCCATCATATTGTTCTTAAGGACTCTACTCCTTAGTTGCTGATGTCGAAATATTTGGGATCCGAAGGAAAGTGATATTCAACATGTAACTGCACCATCAATAGATATTGCCCCTCGTCAAAAGTGTAGCAAAAGCTTTCCAACGGCATCCAAATTTACACATTAGCAAAAGATAATTTTCTTGGTTCCACTGACCAAGCCACATCCTAAACATGGATTGTCTTATTGGGAGGAAAAACGGTATGCGTATAAGTTCATTAGTGAAACTTTATATGAATTAATGATGGTTTTAGTATCTAGAAAAAAAAAACCTATTAATTACCAAGAATCAAATGTTTTACTTTATAAAAAAACAAAGAAATAGAAAAAAGAAAAAGATAAAAGAATCAAACGTTTTAGTTTCACATACCTTGCCTTCATCAGAATCTGAGCGTCGTTGAGGAAATACCACCTTCAAATCTTTATATAAGTAAAACCGTCGTCCCCCCATAGCATCTCCAGTCTTCCCATTCGGATTGGATGTAGGACCTGATTTGCACCTCTGGAATGATCTAGAAGCCTTTTTATGATGGGGGCACAAGAACCGCAGGTGAAGTGCATATCGGAGAACTCCATTGCCATGGCTAGTATCATTAGGCTTCACATCCTGCACATATCTGCATTGCTCATTATCGTTTCCCACATTACCTGAATGAAGGCAATCACCATTTTTTTCCATCACCTTCATGCACTGGTTGAGGGAGGCCGTTATGTCTGCATTGTTTCTTTCCAACACGTTTGCTTCTGAGGGTGGATTATAACAGTTGGTCATTCCATGCCCTCCATTAATTATGGAAGTCTTCTTGTGTGAAGCTAGAGTCATCTTCTGGCGTAAAAATGTCTGTAGTGACCAAACAAAAGAAGCGATTTCAAAGAACAAAAGCAGAAACTAAAACAAAGCAATTCCCACAAGTAATGCCTCCATGTTTCTCCCTTCCGTACAAATTTCTCTATATTCTTCTGTTTCCTTACACAGACGACGCTAGAATATGCACATGCCTTGGACAATGTGTTCAACAGCTGCATTCAAGAGGTAAACAGACACCTTGAGTGTTTCGAGCACAGAAAGAGAGTCAAGCTTTTATACCTTGGTACCAGCCGGCATATCACATAAGTCATAGTTGCAAAAGAAGGTTTGAACCGGTGTTTTCTCTGGATTACTTAGCACCTGAAAAATATAGTAACTAGTAACCCGGAAAAGAGAAGACTGTGAATCAAAGAGAGGCAATGTCGCAAGATCTCCTCCCTAGTAAAAATCCAGCATAAAAGTCTAATGATCAGTGACACCCTATCGACATATTTTCTCACAATATCCATCAGCAAGAATTCTTGACATTGTGCACAGACTTCACAACTAAGCAGACTAACAAGGCTCTACCTCAATATAAAAGGAAATCCACAACTTGCTGCATTTCACTCCCTTGGTGGTGGTTGTTATATACCTCAATAGGGCCTTCTGGCCCTTACCTTCCCAAAGCATATATTCTTAAGCTTGAGTTATCGATAACCCTTCAAAGAGAAAAGTCATAACATGTAATCATATGAATAAGCTAACTCTATTGGTAGGTTAAAAAAATCCTTTATTTGAAGCCTAACTGAACATCTTTAGATTACATCCCAAATATCAACCAACCAATTTTTGATGTCTACTCTTCAATTACACGTTAAATTGTTGTTATTATGTCTCTGAATACCTAGGGCGATTACTTCTAATAGCCAGCAACAAACTACCAAGTTGGAAAGGACGCTTTGCAGTGACTTGCAATATCAGGAAAATACAATACACGGGCCTGTTTGCTATCGTTTCTACTTCTTTTTTTTTTCATTTCATTGACTAATGAAACAGAAATATTTGTTTCCGTTTTTCAAAAAGATGAAATAGAAGCACAAAAATAGAACACCAGTAAAACAAATTTATAGTGTTTACTCCCCGATTCATCCTAGTACAATATTGAAGATCCCTTTAAAAATATGATGATATTTCGTAAATTATTTTTGGATTTTCTTACTGGTATCTTATTTCTATTAAGTTTTGAGCAGCTTACCAAACGACCCTTATTCTCATGGCAAAACCATCACTACAATTAAGTGAAACAAGATAGGCAATTACCAATTGTATCCGTCCCTTCATGGGTATATGCAAGCGACTTCTTTCGAAGTGAGAATCACCAACACTGAGACTCCTTTTCAGTTTGGGGCCCTCTAGCTTTCCCTTTCCCATGGAGTCGCCAAGCTCTATGGAAGAATAGTACAATAGGTACTTATCTCCGTCTATACTCGTTGCAGAGAATGGAAGTTTATGAGGTTTTGGAGAAAAGCTCCCACCAGTAATGCTCAACACCGCAAGAAAACCATCAATCTTCTATGACATGAAAATAAAATACAACATCAGCCTACCAATGTTTTGTTTATCAGGACGCTGGAGAGCTTGGAGTGAAAAAGAAAGCCCTATTAACAACTAGAAACAACCCGAGTAAGTACAGACTTTGTATTATCCAAGAAGCATGTGTGTCATGACGTAAAATTTGGAGAAAAGGAACGTTTTCAAGGTGAGGTTATCAAACCTTGCTAATGCTTCTGGATGCTAATTGACCGGACAAAAGGGACTCCTCAAAGGACCCAACAAGGGACCTTCTAACTGGTAGCGCATTCAAACTTCTAGAGAACTTCACACAGGGTGAAATAGATGTATCATAATTCTGTTGTAACTCCGTGGGGGCAGGAGCCTCAGGAGTAAACTGGGTGCCATTCAAAAATACATCGGGCTCTCTACCGAGCATGCCTTCATCATTGTTGGAAGAGAAAAAGTATGGGAGAGTTCCATCAAGTGATTGCTTAACATCCTTATGAGTTAAATTATTACCAGGAGTACCTTCTCTAGAATCCTCAAATCCACGTTCACTTCTTATATTAACATGAAACCTTGGACCTAAAGGAGACAAAGACACGGGGGAGGAAACCATTTTCTTCGGTGACATAGTGACATGTCCATTTTGAGAGCAAAAGCTTGTTGACCCTTGGAAGCAGTCCACTCCAGATTGAGACAGAACATTACTATTGGGCTGGGGGCTCCCAATCAAAGGGCCATCACTGAAAATGCTGTAATCCCTCTCAAAAAAATTGTCCACTGAGTTATTCAACTCTGGATAACTATGAGCATACCATGCAATCAAGTCTCTACAACCTGAGCCAACCGTATGAATTTTCTTATGCTCTTTCGACAAAAAGAGATTACCATAACCAGTAACAGTCTGAGAATGAGAATTTCCTGGAGAGATGTCATCCCCGATGTCCAATGAATCACCACAAAACTCTCTATCAATAAGCATAACGCCCAAAGGAGATAAGACCCTCTTCCTTGCAGATGAACCTATTGCCCCGCTTTGCATATGACCAGTATCTGAATGATTCACTTGGCAGAAGGCATTGGCAGATGAACCATGAATTCTTGTCCCAAAACCAACCACCCTCAAAAGGGGATCATTTGTATCGCCATCTTTATTTGTAAATGAGTCAAGTCGATCTTTTTTGCCAATTTTCATTGCAGACATGGTAGAAGTAGCATCTCTGTGCACATCCAAAACACCGGGATCTTTCTCAGCATCTAGCCCTCTCTGGTGAAGATCTCCCAACGAACATGGAGAGTATGATGATACCATGTGGCTGCCTGCAGTTGCCCCGTGCAATCTGCTTATGTCGTAGTTACTCAAGTCCACCGAGCTTTGTGAAGTTTGTCCAGTTTTTCTATTTGAAACTGCATCTTCTTCAGCAATACCACTTCTACTTACCTGAGGCAAGCCCATCTCAGCAGTAAATATTTGTACCAGTAAAGCTAGTGACAGATTTCCTATCACCTTCGTGAACTCACTACACTTACTGACTACCCATCACAACCTTGGAACAAGTAACTCGGGTTACTGGACGGATAATGAAACGAGTTACAGAAGACTATATCCCACCAGACTGAAACGGGAGAAGACTGATACATCCTACAAACAGATGTGCGGTCCTGCGAGACAAAAGCAATGTACGGCCAATAAGTTTCCAGGAACACAAAAACAACAAGGATTGCAAAGGTATTCATACAGAATGATCCAAAGGACTTTATCTTGCACATGAAGGAGGACAATCTGAGAAACATTGCTCGTTGATGGAATCATAAAAAACACGATGAGATCAAAGCAAATATAGTCGAGGGTAGATGTCATGATACACATGTATATAAGACACCTTGCCAAATAAAACGAAGGAAATAATATATGTTAAGATATACATTAGGGGATTTTACCATCTGTTTGAACTTTTAATAGAGTTGATTTGTCGACATGATATCAGAACAGGTCGTGATAAGATATCAAGAGTTCGATCACTCCCAAATTGTAAGGACCCGCTTAAATGGTTTGATAGTACTACCTATACCAACAAGATGCACATTCCTTTTCGGTAGTCATGGAGTAATACTGGGATGGGTGACCTCCTGGAAAGTTTCTCAGGGTATTTGCAAGTGAAGACAAAACACACTAAAAGGACTCGTGTTGGTCTGTGAGGTCAGTCCTGAGCCTAGAAAGTGTTTCTTGGTAACGACCCGGTGGCCGGGGCGTTACAAAGTGGTATCAGAGCAACCCTGCGACCGCATGCTGGATTCGAGGTCCCGGGTCAGCCGTCTAGCAAGGGAACCGCATGCTGAATTCGAGGTCCCGGGTCAGCCGTCTGGCAGGGGAAGGTTCTAGGGGTTGTGTATCGTGTTTGAAATCGCAATAAGGACGTTGCGTTCTTGAAGTGATGGTGTATGTAAGGACCTGCTCAAATGGTTTAATAGTACTATCTATACCAACAAGGTGTACTTTTCTTTTCGGTAGCCTATCACTTTAAAACTCCGCAGTTAAGCGTGCTTGACGCTTGACGTGGAGTAATACTGGGATGGGTGACCTCTATGAAGTTTCTCAGGGTGTTGGTGTTTGCAAGTGAGGACAAAACACACTGAAAGGACTCGTGATGGTATGTGGAATCAATCCTCAGCCTAGAAAGTGTTTCTTAGTAACGAACCCATGGCCGGGGCGTTACACTTTCAATTTCGGGTAACCAATTGGAATGAATGGCCGCAGAATAATTTTAAAAAAGGTAAAGCATAAATCCACAATCGCTTACCAAATTCTCAACAATCCAACACACGTCCAAAAATTAAAACCACAAAATCTCAGAAAGGCTTGCAAAAACCAGGAAGATAATCAAGGAAATACAGAAGGGATGCAGAGAATCGAAGCTTTTGCCACTGAATCTCCCTGATCAAAGACGATTATCACAAAACCCTGCTGGAATCCTTGCTTCTCAGAACAAAGCACCAACAAAATCAACAACAATAAATATAAATAAAAGGAAAAGGAAAAAAGGGCAATCCAAGATCCAAATGCAAAGAGGGGTGGATCGTGTTCTTTCTCCAAAGAGATCTGGGGAGGCTTATGGGTATGGTTGAAGTGTGCGGTGGTTCAAAACTTCAGGTCTCTCAAGGATTTACAAGAATTTTCTGGTGTCTCCCCTTTTCTGTGATTCTTTTAAAGGTTTAATTAATACAGCAACCTTCGTCCCTACAAGCTTTGGTCTCTCGTCCCCTCTCCGCCTCTGCCTTTGAATTACTATCGACATTATTATTTTTAAGTTTTTTAGATTTAAAGATTATTATAAAAAAAATTTGTAATCTTTAATAATTTCAAAAAATACATTCAAAATTTCATTCAATCCATCCAAAACATAGAATATATTTCCTTTTGATTACTTCCGTCAACGTTTCGTTAAAAATAGAATATTTTCGTAAGATATCAAAACATGATTTTAATTAAATATTATTACATAATACATACCAAAATTTGTAAAATCCATACACTAAACCCAAATTTTATTAATATGTCATATTGACATTTTAAATTGTAGGTCATCATCTTTTTATATACATGAATTTTATGTTATTAGACAAAAACCTAGGTAAAAATATGATGTTTGATAAACGATTACGATTTCGATTTTTCAACATAATTTTTTTGTTATTTTATGTTTAATTTGATATACGTAAAAGTTTGAGATGATAATAAAACATTGTCATCAAAGACGGTAAGGATCCGAAAAATTCCGTAAAATTTAGTTTCACGATAATTAACATGAATATTAAATTATTATATCTTATAATTTATTGTACGAGATTAAAAAACTTATTTTACAATATAATAGAGAAAAAAATATAATATATGGATGAAATTCAATCCTAATATGTAAATAAGGGGAAATACGGTTTTAACATGAAAATACAGTATTTATACAAAAATAATCTAAACCTAATATTTTTCTTTATGTAAATTTCTACTCAACCGAAATTAAATTAATTATTTCACTAATTACTCTCTAACTATCCACTTAAACTATTTTAATTGATTTAGTTTTTTTTATAAATAAAACCTCTCTTCTTGAAAATTCCTTACAAACACAAAACATAAGACTTCTTACTATGCAAGATTAGCGTTAAGTAAAAGAAGAGAAGAAGTAAAAGTTTGAGGAGAAGATGAGAAGTTAGGGGGTAAGACGAGTATGACGATTATCCTTCATCATTATTAAGAGAAGGTAATCATGTTGATTAAAAATTTTGTGAAAAATTATATACATTTTGATAAATTCTGATATTAATATATGTTGAATTTTCACATGTATAGTTCTAATAAAATTAATAAATCATGATTCACAGTTGAAAATCTTAAGATATAAATCAAAATATACGGATATGACAGTATGTAAAAAACTGATTATAGAGATGACTTTGTAACTTAATATGAAATTATGTAACAAGATATATAAGAAAAGCCTTGTATCGGTGGAAAGGTATGAAATTCTTATTTTTAAAACAGTTTATAAATAATTATTGGAGTTATATGTAGAGAATTACGACCAAATTAGTGAAGTAAGATCAAACTCTTTGAATTAATAAAAAATATAAACTTTAAATAATTAACTGATATTATTGGTAAGGTTTTATAATAGAAACTTTAATTCATTGAAAATATTATGAAGTCTAGTGTTTATAAAATTTTACGAAATAATTTTTAAAATTGTATGTAAAAAATTATAAATTTAAATACGTCGAAAGATCAAGTTGGATAGAATCTAAGACACTTGTTTCAGACGCTCGTGTCACAGACCGAATGTTCGTTTCAGAGGTCGAGACACTCATTTTCAGAAATCGGGATGTGCTCTTAGAACCTTCTAGATCAAGAATGATCGTTTTGATCCCAAATCTATATCTAAAACGATTAAGTAATTTTTATCTAATTGAGATGTTGAGACTCAGTGACAATCACATCTTATATTATTATGTATTAATATGTTATTAAAAATTAAAGCGTTACAAACACGCATTGTTTGCAGGTCAAAACACACTGTATGTAAACAGTGCATCCCGATAGTATTTTCAAGATCCTCTAAACCGCGATCAAAGGGTGTTTACCCTAGATATTTTTCTTTTTCTTGAGAAGTGACAACAGTATGTCGACACTCCGCTTCTTTTCTTCTTGATTTCGACAAAATTGACAACAATGACTATCCCTTCCAAGAATGATTATGGAGTAATCAAAGAGCTAAGAAGTAGATCTCGTGCAGGAAGATCACATCGGCCCATCATGTTGTACGTATTTATCGACTTTTAAAGCCCTTGAGTTCTTAGATGAATCAACGCACATCCATGATCTAATAGTTTGATCATGTTTCTTCCGATCAGGGACTCAAAAATCATAAAGCTTGATTCTTTGTAGCAATTGTGTTTGGGTGGTTTGAATTGAAGACAGTGTTGACGATGATAAGAGGAAGCAAGAAGATGAAGAGAGAAAGGAGACAACGGCCGTATGCGGAGATTAGCGGGGTTGATTAGAGTTTTAGTTATGGGTCATTAAATATTTGATGTTTTCTTAACAGAAGGGTATTTTTGAGAAATCAATACACAAAAAAAAAGACTTTTTGTAAATGAAATAAAATGGATTTCATGATAAATAAGACTTAAAAATGACACTAATTAATAATTTTCATTAAATTTTTTGTTTGATAATTTGTCATGATAACTTAAAAAAACACCATAAATAACTTATATTCATTTTTTTAATGTTTTTTTTAGGAGATGTTTGAAACACATTGGATTGGAGGGAAAATGACCCGTTAATATATAATAATTACATTTAATTTGTAATGATCAATGTGATGACATTTAATCAAACTCAATCAAACTTGATACCTAAGAAAACCAAACTTCGATACTAAAAATATTTAATGTAACTTTATATTATAATATATGTATATACCAAAAAGGAGTATGATGTTAACTATTTATTTCATAATTGGCTTTTTTGACACAAAAGTTTATATCTTTTTTTCAGATAAAATAAGTTTATATGTTGTTAGTATCAAACTATCCTAACCCTATTGTTATTAAAATATTATTTATCTATATAAATATATAATTCAAATGTATCGGTTTTTTTATACTTCATTAATGTCCTAATATATTTCATTGCTCTTCTTTCATCTTCCTCTCTATATTTTCTTTTTTAAAGTAAGACCAATCATGATAATTCATACTAAAATCGAATCAAAATAAACAATATCTAATAGATCCTTCATCCTCATAATAAAAAGGTCTGATGAAATCAATCAAATAGTAATACTAGTTTTCGAAATAAATAAATATCATATATATTTAAAATAAATTTTAATATATCTTACAAAATACATAGTTTTTCACAAAGTAGTTTAAATCACATTAAAATCTTGATTACTATCAGTATCTATCATTTTCATAAACTCATATTAGTCGAATTTATTTATATCTAATGTCTCGTGTATAACTATACGGATACACAAACTAGTATATACAAACGAGGGTGGTCGAGGTTGTAACTTGGTCGGTTATTTATAGATTTAGTCTTGTTTTTTTTTTATTTAAGATTTAGTCTTTTTTTACTAAGTAAATAAGTTATTCAAATATTTTTTTAGAGTCGGATATTTTTAGATTTATCAACCGAATAAGTTATCTAAATAATTTTTAAGGTCGAATATTTTTAGATTTATTTATTCTTGTTAAGGTAAAGATCAATTATTGTAATTCATGCTAAAATGGAAATTAACAATATATATTGGATTCTTCATTCTCATAATTAAAAAGTTCTATGGCATATCAATCAAATACTAATATTTTTTTCAGGATAAAGTAAATATCTTGAAATAAATCTTAATATATCTTATAAAATATATATCTTTCAAAAAAAAAAGTTTAAATCGTTTTAAATTTTAGTTTTGTTTTCAATATCTATCGTCTTCAAAAACTAATAACAATCGAATCTATTTATATTTATTTTGTGGGTAATTGTATAGGTACATAGATTAGTTAAACCTACACCGGTCACCACCAAATAAGGGACCTCCATTTCCACTCTAGATGGTAATCACGATTATATAGATGATGAGCAGTGAAAATCCTTCATATTCGACAGTACAACAAAATATACCAAAATTACGTGAGGATACCGTATATTCTAGTAGTTTTATAAGGAATTAGTACTTAAAGGGCTTCGTTGCATGGGAATAATACCCCTAGAATATTTCCTTTATTTTATACCTTGTGAAAGTGTTATGGTTGTGATTAAAAGGGGGTTGAATAGTTTTTTTTTTTTTTTGAATTTTACATTGAAACAAATAAAGATTAATTTTATAATAAAGTTGTTCACATAGAGGACTCCGCTGAAAAAAATTCAAAAATAAGATTAATATATATTTATATAAATTTAAAATTATTTTTTAAAAGATAAAATGTTTTTTCAAAGAAATTGAACTTACCGGAGTAGATCATACAAATTTATTTCGTATGATGAGAAGCTAACACGATGAGATCAGGGATAATGAATATAATAGGTGGAATACTTGGACTGATTCTATGTTCACTGGGCTGATGCCCAGTTGCCGCTTATGTGAAGCTCATTGGGCTAAGGCCTCCCCACAAACAGAACACTCCAAACAGAAACAATAGTAGAATTTCAAAGAAAGAAGATAAAGGGGGAGGCAGTCGGCTAGGGTTTGGCTTGCAACTGCGACTGCGACATCGAACTCCAAACAGGATGGATCCTTCGGGGGCTTTCAACAATTCTGAATTGCAAGACCTCATCGAGGTCTTTCACGCTCTAATTTTGTTTTTGCAGTCGTAGTCGCCGTATCTTATTTTTATTTTGGGGCATGCTATTGTATGGGGTGGTATCGTATGCCATGGTGTGGCGGTTTGGGTTCACATTACAATAGACCTGTACACGAACCGAGTCGGGTCGAATTTTAGCGAATTTGAGTCGAGTTTTTACTATTCAATTAGAAAAAGTTCGAGTTCGAGTGGAAAACGTCCGAGTTTGAACCGAACTCGAGTAGTTTGTTGGATAGTAATTAAAACAAAATTCAAGCGATGTTTCTCATGTAACAAAAATAATGCTATTATTTAAACAAAAATTGTAAAGCTATTATTCTTGATTATTACTCTATAATTGTAAGAAATTAGATTTTTTTATCTTATCATGTAACATTTTAGTTTTACCTTTGTTTCTCAAATTTTATATACTTTTGGAGAAAAATAGTCGAACTCATTGAGTCGAGTCGAGTCGAATTTCAAGAGTGCATGATCTTACATGGGGAGCTCAAGCCAAACTCAGTTGTTTGGCGAATAAAAAATTCAAGTATTATTCGAGTTGAACTTTTTTCGAGTCGAACTCGATTGAATCTTCAGTAGTTTGTTCCGTGTACAGTTCTACATTACATGGTATCTCTAGAAATTCAATTGCAATGCTAGCTTTTTCGCAGAGCATAGTATGAGGTGGCCGGCAATCTTATCTTTTCAAGTGTTACTAGTAGTTAATTAGAGCTTCAAGATTCGAGAATAGTTTTTTGGATCTCCAAGTGGATTACTCTAAACTATCTTTAATCTTGTATGACGACTTTAGTTCTTTTAGTTACATAACATTCTCAAGTGCCTTCAATTCCTTTTTTGTAACGAATTATGTATTATGTTGCATTGTTCTTCCAACATCCAACAATTATGTGGCATTTCTAATTCACTTGATCGTATAGGCTGGCTTCACAACGTCAAATGCTTTATACTCCCTTCGTCCTATATGAATTACGAAAAATTAATTTGAGATGAATATTAATTAAACCATTGACTTCGTTGTAATGGACAAAAATGTCCTTGTATGTTAGGGCATTCACTTCAGAGTCTCTAAAATTTTTCTCTCGGTTTTTGACTATTTATTAATCTCTATTCCACTCTATTTTACCTTACAAAAAATACATTTTGATATAGTAGTACTCTATATTTATATATTTATTATTTACTATTCACTATTTATCATTTTTATAGTTTTTACACACTCCATCACACCTTTTCAACATCACATCATTATTTTTCTTATCCACATATTTTACTTTTTCATTATACTAGGTGAGATTGTTAATCCATACGTTATTTTCTCTACAATACATGGGTAACTCTACAATACATGGGATTAGCAGGATTAGTTATCTATTCATTTTTTATCCTGCGTATCAAACATGACCGTAGTGAGTAAAAATAAGGAAGAATTGTGAGTTGATGAAGAGAGAAAAAAAATATCGATAGAGGAGATGATGTGATATAAATTAGAGGTATTATGGCTTTTTACACACTCAAAATTTTCCAATCTAGGAAACGTTACAATATATGTAGGATGTTTATTTTTAATAATGTGTCGTAATTTATCTGTGACAAATAGAGTATAATTTTTTTCCCCTGAATGTATAATAATTTTTTTCAATTTTATGCTACCAAATCACAACCTTTATTCGTTGTCAAAATGAACCGATGTAACTAGCTTTCTATGAGCATCTACAGCTGTTCAATGGGGGTTGTTTTTTTTATAAAAAAAAACTCCTTAAAGTGCAAATGCTTGATAACATAGTAACATCAACCATCTGCCTCTGTGGTTGTTGGTCATTTTAGTTATTCTGAAATCCCAGTTGATTGTGCTCATGAAAAACAGCTTGGTTAGGAGTAGTTTTAGATGGAACGAGGATGAAAGGATAGAACATGCATTGCGCGCTCATATCTATGGCTGTGGATGTACTTATCAAATCTCCTGCACGTTGTCATTGAAACTCAACAGAACGGTGAAAAGGAAAAAAACTAGAGTCCTGGAAGCTTGTAGTCATCTTCTTACAAGTTTCTCAGTAGTCATTATGTTTATAAGCAACTCATTGAACTTTCACAAGGTTGTTGGGGTATTTGATATTTCCATGGAAATTCTCACCGCTCTTTTGGATTAAGAGCGCAAATGCTCTTGTGCTAATGCAATTATAATGATCAATATATTTAGGATTGCACAACTTTCATTCATTTGATCTTTACCCCTTCTTGCTCAATGATTTTGAAAGTGCTGTTTTCTCCATGTGCTTGTTTGCTTAAGGATCCTTTGTGGAAGAGGTGAGGTGGCCATAGCTTGAAAACTTTGTGTCATGAGGGACGCCAGTATCAAGTTCCAATGACATTTCTGTTTATTATTTTCCCTTGTTTTGCAGCAAGAGAAGCAGAGGGCGATGGCCAATGAGATGGTAGCAAAACTGACAAGTGTTTGCTGGGATAAGTGCATCACTGGTACTCCAGGAAGTAAGTTCAGCTCGAGTGAGGCATCCTGTCTAACCAATTGTGCTCAACGTTACTTGGACTTGAGCGTGATGATAGCAAAACGCTTGCAGTCGATGTCACAAGGTCAAGGATTCAGGGGCTAGTCTCCCTATTTGTTGGTTTTGTTTTTGCTGGGCTGTAATAACGTTTGAATGTGTGTTAGTTTCAACTACACGAGGACAATGCCTTCCTCTATTTCAGTGTCTATCCTAGATTTTGGTAAGTCACGGATTATATTGTGATGCTGGTGCAGCATATTCTTTTCAAGAGAAAGGAAAAACATCAAAATTCTTACTATGGGCTCATAGCTGACTGTGACTGGTGCACCTTACGTTTCATTAACGTTATGACAGTTGGGCATTTTAACATTTATTGACAGTCAAGTTTGACCGGAATTGTAAGAAGATCAAAATGTTGTTTGAACGATGTTATCGCAATGACAACGTTTGTACTTAACTTTTAAGTAAAAAAAAGAATAGCATTACTCGGAAGCTGGTTGATGGGTTGAGATCCTATAACATATTAAAAACGAGAAAAATAATACATTCTTAATTTTAATGAGACAAAACCAATAGTTTATACTATAAAAAATAATAAGTACTCTCTCGAGTTAATTTAAATATGTTAGTATTTTCAAAAAAGGAAGAAGAAGAAGAAGAAAATGATGTTAGTGAGACAACATGTCAAGCACACGAATTTTCCAGAGCAAATAATACAAGCGATATGTTACGAATTAGATTCAAGAATTTGATGAATCCGAATATCACAATAAAAAAACGAAGCAACAGAACAAGTATAAAATGCAAGTTCATTCAAACCCTAGAGAAAATCTTTCATGATTTTTCTGACAACCTCTCCATTGGCTTACATATAAATATTTACAATACAAATGTATACTTTTTCATTTATAAAGACACACTATATCTTTTTGTTATTGATATTTTTTTTCCTTAATAATATTTGATTAAGGCACACTGTTTCATTTACAAAGACATATTATTTCATTTATAATGATAAATTATTTCATAACAAAGACACATTGTTTTTTATTGTTAATATTTTTTTCCCATGTTTGGTTAATGCAACAGGAACAATAAGACAATTGAAATCGGAATGGCATAGAAACGATCGAGATATCATACCAAATTTACAAATAAAAATGATCTTGTTATCCATTGTACAAAGGATTGACGATGACGATCATGAACAAAATTCGTTGTTGATCACATTAAATATAATCAATCTGAAATGAAGAGGGTTGGTTCATCTTCAATGAATAGAAGGAAGAGTTGTCAAAAAGGCCATCCTAGTTTTTGAAATTGTATGATTGTGATTTTTTTTTCGGATTATATGTTTTAAGAATATTTTTTTTAAAAGTATATGTTAGGATAATTTTATGATATTTGTATTTCTATACATTACTATTACATATTATTTCTATACATTATTTATAGAGTAATTTACTTACAAGTACACTTTTTTCATCTTGTTTTCTTAAAAGAAAAACGTGTGATATTAATTCACTGCAAGTACATTTTTTAAAAATTAAAACATGATTTTCCTAAAAAACATTTTTTTATACAAATAAATATCAACCCAAATCCCTAATCCATCTAAATCCACATCCACCCCCAGCTGCCGCCTGCATCCTCTCCCCTCTTCCCCATCGATCTAAATCAATGTCGCCGTCGCCTCCTCCCTATCGTCGTCGCCTGGCCGTCGTCCCTCCTCTCCTTTTCCTCACATGCAACGTTGACGAGGAGGCAACTCTCTTTTGTAAGTTTGATACAAGGAGATTGGTGGGTAAAACCCTTTTCTGATTTTTGTTTTATTGAAGATTGAGGTGCATTGATACATTGAATTGCTAATCTATTTATAGAGTTAAATTAACGAATTATAAAACATTTTTTTTGGTAAAAAACATGGATGTTCAATAGTAGCCGATGGAATGGTTATGGCCGGTGGAAAAAACGTGTTCTTCATTTTGGTCAAGATTAGTGGCCTGGTCAAGATTAGTGGCCAACATGCTCCCCCTAATCTTGATATGCCTCCAGATCACGAACACCCATTAACTGACGCATAGTAGCTAATTTAACACCTGACATTACTTTTGTCAATGCATCAGGTCGCTGTTCTCCAGTGCTTACGAACTTCACTATAATCTGTCCTTTTTCCACACATTCTCTGATGAAGTGATACCGGGTCTCTATGTGCTTGTTGCGACCATGAAACACAGGATTCTTCATAAGAGATATGACAGATTTGTTATCCACTAAAAGGATCACTGGCTTTGGCTCAGTCTTTGTCAGTTCACTGAGCATGTTCTGTAACCAAAGAGCGTGGCATGCCGCTGTTGTGGCTGCCATGAATTCAGCCTTCCAATGATGACAATGTGACGGTCTTCTGCTTCTGTGAATTCCAAGACACCAAGCTTTCATTCATGTAGAAAGCCATTCCACTGGTGCTTTTCCTTCCATCGTGATCACCGGTTAAGTCACTGTCTGTGTAACCGATGAAAACTTCTTCATGTTGTCCCCTCATATAGATGAGACCGTAACGAACTGTTCCTTTCAAGTATCTCAGAATTTACTTCACAACCTTGTGATGCATTATAGTGGGTCTTTCCATATACCGACTCGCCATCCCAACGGCAAATGAGAGATCTAGTCGGGTGTGTAGAAGATACCTGAGACATCCAACGATGCTCCTATATTCTGTGGCATCTACAGGAACTCCCTCTGAATCTTTGTGCAGTCGTAGTTTAGGCTCCATTGGATACTTAGTGACATTGCACTCTACTATCCCGAATTGTGATAAGATCTTCTTGGCATAAGTTGACTGCTTCAGCTTTATCCATCTTTTCTTCTTCTCAACCTCAATCCCGAGATAGTACGAGAGAAGTCCCAAATCACTTATCTCAAATTCCGTCATCATCTGTTTCTTGAAATTCTTGACTTCTCAAGTGTTGCCTCCTGTCACAATGAGGTCATCAATATATACTCCAACAATTAGTACTGCATCTCCTTCACTTCGAGTGTAGACGACCTGCTCTTGAGAGCACCTCGTAAACCCAAGTTCCTTCAGGTTTTTGTCTAACCGAGTATTCCATGCTCTTGGAGCTTGTCGAAGCCCATAAAGAGCTTTCGATAACCTATACACCAGATGTTTCTGGCCTTGCACCTCGAATCCTTCCAGCTGAGTGACGTAGACCTCCTCCTCTAACTTTTCATTTACGAATGCTGATTTGATATCCATATGGTGTACCTCCCAACTCCGATTCGCAGCAAGTGCAAGTATCACCCGAACCGTATCAAGTTTCGCAACGGGTGCGAACACTTTCTCAAAGTCTATGCCTTGTCTCTGGACATACCCTTTAGCCACTAGTCTGGCTTTGTGCTTAATAACTTGTCCGTCTGAGTCCTTCTTCAATTTGAATACCCATTTCAAACCAATGGATTTATGGCCTGGTGGAAGTTCGGTCAGAGTCCAAATGTTGTTCTTCTCAATGGACTCTAGCTCCTTCTGTATTGCCTGATACCAGGCACTCTCAACTGCTGCTTCTCGGTAGCAGGTTGGCTCGTCAGACTCCAACATCATCAGCTCATCTTCACCATCATCAAGATATACTTCTTCTGTATTGACGTAAATATCTGTGATGTCTCTGAGACGTATAGGGCCCCTTTCCGGGGACTCTGGAACTTGTAATGGTATGCGTGAAGTAGAAGTAGATGGAATTGTCTCTCCTATCGTAGGTGATGAATAACCTACACCATCAGTTAACTCTGGTACACCTTCCGGTTCTTCTGGTTTGGAATTTAAATTCTTAGATAAGACGAAAACTGAGAATCCGCCATCAGTACCTACACTCTAGTTCCACCCAAGGTTCTCTTGGAAGATCACATCCCTACTTATATGAAGTTTCTTATGCTGAGGATTGTAAAGACGATGTGCCTTACACCTTTCCTCCACTCCAAGGTAAACCATGGGCTGGCTCCGATCATCCAACTTCTTTGGATGTGGTACTGTCACCTTCGCATATGCTGTACAACCAAATACTCTCACATGCTCGAGATGGGGTTTACGGTCATTCCAAACCTCGTACGGGGTGTGCTCTCCTAACGCCTTTGTAGGAAGTCGATTCAGTAGGTACACCGCATGTCTCACGACTTCTTCCCAGAACTCGGTAGGAACATGCATGCTCTTGAGTAAGGATCTAGTTCTTCCCAGAACTCACGATTTCTCCGCTCCACCACACCGTTTTGCTGAGGAGTATACGGTGCAGTGAAATGCCTCTAGATACCCCATTCTTCACACAGCCTCGTAAACTCTTTCGAGAGAAATTCTCCTCCACGGTCCGTTCTCAAGGTCTTTATTCTGTGATTAGTCAAGTTCTCTACGTGAATCTTGAACTTCTTGAAAACGGAGCATACTTCGCCTTTTTTTTTGAGTGTATAGACCCACATCCAACGGCTATAGTCATCGACAATGAGGAAAAAATACGAGTTATCGGTAAGTGTGCTTGGCGTGATTGGCCCATATAGATTGGCATGCAGTAACTCTAGCGCCTTCTTTGCTTTGTAGGTTGTCTGGTCCAGGAAAGGAAGCCTAGTCTACCTAGTTGTCAAACAAGCCTCACAAAACTTGTTCGGATGTGACACCTTTGGAACTCCAAACGTCATCTACTTCTCTCCCATGAGCTTCAGTGTATGAAAGTTGACATGACCGAGTCTGGCATGCCATAACCATGCCGAATCGTCGAGACTGGTTAGAAGACAGATTGGTTTGGTTAACTCCAAACTGATCTTGTATAGGCGATTTGATGTTCGCTTCACACACATCAACAATCTGTCGTTGTTATACACCCTCATGGTTTCTCCCACCATGTTGACCTTGACCCCAGTCTCGGTCATTTGTCCAAGACTTATGATGTTAGTGCATAACTTTGGAATATAATATACTTCATGGAGGGTATACTGGTCTCCATTCTTGTATTGAAATACGATCGTCCCTTTGCCCATGACTTGAACGTTCGAGCCATTGCCAAATCTCACCTTCTCGGTAATCCTTTCATCAAGTTCTTAGAACATTTCTCGTCGTCCCGTCATATGGTTGCTAGAACCGTTGTCTAGGTACCAGGTATCCTTAGTTGCTGTCTTCACTTTGTCCTCGTAAAACGCCTGTAACACCCTCTTTTCTTTAGGCTGTATGGCGTCTTGTTGCTTAGCTTCTATCTCCTCCTGAGACATGGAAAATAATAGTGCTGACCCGTCACGGGGAGAGCGTGTAAGTTGTCTTTCATCGTCTCGCCGCTTGCCACGACACTCTGATGCATAATGTCTCATCTTACCGCAATTGAAACACTTGATGTGACTTTTCTCACGGCTGCTGCTCTCGGAGCCTCCCGCCATTTCCTAGCGCACTATATTACTTCCGCCTCGACCGTCCCTTCCGCGACCTCATCCACGCCAATGGCTTTTACCTCGGTCTGAGGTACCAAAACCGCGTCCCTGACTAGACGACGAAGTTTCCCCAGGGCTATTCTTCTGAGTTGTTTGCCGCTCGGTTTGAGTAAACATGAGCCCATCGCCCGTGTTTTCGGTGAGACGAGATCTCTCATCGAATGCCTTTAATCGTCCTATAGCCTCCTCGAACGGCATCGTCTCAATATCATAAAATTGTTCGATCCCGGCAACGACTGTGAAATATTTATCAGGTACACTGTCGAGTAATTTCTTGACGAGTGCAGCATCTTCCAGATCTGCACCAAGGCTGGAAAATCGGCTTGACATGCCACTGAGTTTTTCGGCGAACTCATCAATTGACTCCGGTTTCTTCATCCGCAGCGTATCAAATTCATTTTTCAATGTCTGCAATCGAGCCTTCTTTACTCGATTGGCACCGAGGTACCTCGTCTTCAAGCTTTCCTAAATTTCTTTCGACGTCTTCTTCTTTGCAATCTGAAGAAAAACATCTTCGGGAATTGCCTGGAAGATATAGGCGCGCATCTTCTTATCCTTTTTAGGATTGACTTCATCTTCCTCCACTGGTTCGATCGCCTCCCGTACGTCCTGAGCATCTAGGATTACATCAATTTTTATTGCCCATACCGTATAATTTGAGTAGTTTAGCATCGGAAAATGAAACGACATTCCGCCGCTCTCTTTTGACTCTTGTTGGGGAATAATTGACTTTTTTTTTTGAAAAAAAATATCTCTTAATTACGAAAATGCCCCTTGACCACGTAATTACGAAAATGCCCCTTGACTTCGTAATTACGAAAATGCCATTGACCTCTTTTTGACCTAGGTATAAATATCCTTTTTCCCTCTTCTCTTTCTACGAACGCCGCTCTCATTTTCTCTTCACAACCCTAACACCGCCGCCTCTCTCCTTCAAATTTCTCCGGCCTCCTCGTCTTCTCCTCCACCACGGCTTCGTCTTGCTTCTAAACACCACGGCTACCCGGAATCTTCCAAGCTCTCCAAATTCGCGATGGTCGACAGTGAAGAACAAGAAACAACGAACGGGTTCGATCGGAGCTCGGGAAAAAATCTCGTCTGTTGGATCGTTGCTTTGCTCTGATACCAAATGTAAGTTTGATACATGGAGATTGGTGGGTAAAACCCTTTTCTGCTTTTTGTTTTATTGAAGATTGACGAGCTCGGGACTGAGCGGTATTGCCAGCCTCATAGGTAAACCACTCTACACGGAGAACATGACCAAGATCGCATTCGCAAGAATCTGTGTCGAGGTATGTACGGATAAAGCCCTCCCTGACGAGGTCTATGTGAAGATGGGGAGTTCTGTCCTCCCTTTGAAGGTCGACTACCAATGGAAGCCGTAGGTCTGCTCAAAATGCCATGTCTTCGGCCATGTGTGTAGGCCACCTACTGTTGCAGCCACTGTCATTGCTCCTGTCATCGACAAAGGCAAGAATATCATTGTTGACAGGACGTCTACAGATGATGAAGGCTTCACATTGGTACGAAAGAAGAAGAAGACATCAAATAGGATTGTGATCTCAGAGAAGAACCCATCAGCTACACCAAAACCGATTCCAAGGGCACTAAGAGAGGACACCAATGGCAGTGATGAGAGCTCCAATATGCTGAGCAGCGACGAATGCGAGGCAAATGAGGAGAGCACAGAGATCATAGACACAGTTCCAGTGACAGAGTCCGAGAACGCAACGGGAGCAGCGTCCACTGAAGGGAATTCTTCTGCATCCCAGCCAACGGAAGACGTCGTACTGGATCGGATTGTGGTTGGCCTCACTACCATGGCATCGAAGTCTCTGGGGGCAGCCTCTGACAACGCGGCCAGTCCCAAAGCGAAGAAGGCCAAGAAGCATAAGACCAAAGCGGGGTCTAGCACTATAGCTACACATCACAAGAGGTAGTCTGCACCTCCCAACTATCTGTACAGTTTTTATGTTTGTTGGTTGTTGGAACGTAAGGGGTCTAGGACTCCCAATAAAGAAAGCAGAAGTCTGCAGCTTGGTGAAACGGAGGAAGCTGAGCTTGTTTGCTATCCTGGATACCAAGGTGAAGGAAGAGAAGTACTCGGATACTTTTGCTTCCATGTTTCCAACCTGAAAATCCTATGCTAATTATTCTTGCTCTGATAAAGGAAGATTACGGGTCGGATAGGACCCTAAAGTTCTTGACTTCATTTCTTTCTGTACATCAGACCAAGTCATTCATGGGAGAGTACGATACGACAAGCAGAATAGAGAGTTCATCATCTCTTTTGTCTATGCTGAGCACACTTTTGTTAGGAGAAGATCTCTGTGGACGGACATTGAAGACAAGGGGCACGTATTTGATGGCATTCCATGGATGATTCTTGGGGACTTCAATGCAATCAAAGAGGTGGCTGATAGACAAGGAGACACAAACAAATGACTTTCATCCTTTGATGAGTTCCCTGCTTGTCTTGAAAATGTTGCACTTGATGACCTTAGATACAGAGCCTGCAGGTACACATGGAGTAACAGAAGCCAAGGAGAGCATGCTTGTTACAGGAAGATTGACAGGGTTCTGTGCAATTCCAAATGGAAGGCTGAGTTCAACTTCTCTGAAGCAGACTTTCTCCCCCCTGGGATCTCTGACTATTCCCCTGTAGTTGTTTATGTTGATGAGGACAGGAAGATTAAGGCGCCATTTAAGTACTACCACTTCTGGTCTATGCATACAGACTTTCTTCCTGTTGTTTTTGATGGAAGGCACGTACCTGTTTATGGGTGTGCAATGTTCAGACTCTACAAGAAGCTGAAATCCGTCAAGCTGAGGCTTCGAGACTTCAGTAGAAAGCATTTTCATAACATTTCCAGACAGGTTCAGGATGCTAGAGAGGACATGATGAAGGCATAACAAACCCTTGAGGCAAACCCCTTTGACGAACTATTTGCAGAAAGGGAAAGAGAAATGGTCATGAATTTCTCCCAGCTGAGACTACAGGAGGAGTCGTTCTAAAAGCAAAAATCCAGAGTTCAGTGGTTGCAGGAAGAGGATAATAACACCAAGTTCTTCCATAACTATGTGAAGGCAAGAGAGAACAGGAAGAGGATTTCAGAGCTCGTTAGCCACGAAAGGACCACAGTCCAAGGAGAAGACCATTTGCAGGACTTCATTGTGGATCATTTCAGCTCCTTTATGGAAGCTCAACCGCAAGCAAACTCCGTGTCTAATCTCATGCCTTTTGTGAAGAGGTAGGTCCCGGAAGACTACAAGCACCAGTTTACTGTCGAAGTAACTGAAGCGGAGATCCAGCACACCCTATTCTCCCTTGCTCGGAATAAGTCTCCTGGTCTTGATGGCTTCTCGGTGGAATTCTTCATTGATTCTTGGGATATAGTCCGGAGTGATGTGATTCTGGCTATTCAGGAGTTCCTTCAGAATGGCAGGATGCTTAAGGACGCTAACTCTACTGTCATTGCCTTGGTGCCAAAATATGAAAACCCCACACAGATCACTGACTTCAGACTGATCTCCTGCTGCAACACCATTTATAAGTGCATTGCAAAGCTTCTTGCTAATCGATGTGCCAATGTGTTGCCTCTTCTTATTAGTCCTTTGCAGGGTGCTTTTCTGAAAGACAGGAAGATCAGCGATAACATACTGTTAGCCCAAGAGCTTCTCCATGATTATCATCTGAACCCAAACCTCCCGAGGATTGCCTTCAAGGTTGATATGATGAAGGCTTATGACACTCTGGAGCAGGCACTTGGGGATTTTGGATTCCCACCGCAGCTCATATCTTGGATTATGGAGCTCACATGTAGTGCCAAGTTCTCTGTCAATATGAACGGGGAACTTCATGGTTATTTCTCAGCTGGAAGAGGACTTAGGTAAGGTGACCCACTAGCGCCCTATCTTTTCATCTTGGCTATGGAGGTATTTTCCGAAATACTTGATGCTCAGGCTGGCAAAGCGGGCTTCAAGCTCCATTGGAGATGCAAAAAAACCGGCATATCCCACTTGTTCTTTGCTGATGATGTGCTGCTATTCTCGGAGGGAAACTTGGAATCTATAGAGCTGCTCAAGGAGGGGGTTGACCTCTTCTCTTCACTCTCGTGTCTGTATCCTAACATCTCTAAGAGTGAGTTCTTTGTGGCGGGGGATGATACCTCCATCATAGATTCTGCCCGACGTATTTGGGGATTTGGTAAGGGATCTCTGCCAGTACGATACTTGGGCATTCCTCTTACCACGAAGCGATTGAAGGCCAGAGACTGTAGTCCATTGATTGACAAAGTTGTTAAACGAGCTGCCAGTTGTGCGAATCGTACTTTGTCTTATGCTGGCAGGTTACTACTTGTCAAATCTGTGTTGCAATCCATTCATGTATTCTGGGCTGGAGTTTTTCTGATGCCTAAGAGTGTAGTCCTTGGGATCGAAAGCATATGCCGGAGGTTTCTGTGGAAGGGACCATCATTGGGTGCTGCGGGTGCAAAGGTAGCTTGGAGCACTGTGTGTCTCCCCAAGAAGGAAGGAGGACTTGGGCTTCGTCGGTTACCAACCTGAAACAAAGCCATCATGTTGAAGCATGTTTGGGGTCTTGCCTCGGGGGAAAGGACCATTTGGAATGAATGGGTGTATGCTAATCTTATGCGCAACGACAACTTCTGGTCCATGAAGATCCCAAAGGCTGGCTCGTGGAACTGGAGGCAGTTGTTACAGCTTAGGCTATTGGCTCAGCAACAAATCAGTTGGAAGGTTGGGGACAGGCAATCTTTCAAGCTATGATATGATTCTTGGTCTTTTTTGGGTCCCTTGTATTTAAAGGTTTCCAACACCTTTATCTACAACACTCGAATCCCAAAGGATACTACGCTGCACTCCCTTATTCAGGACTCAGCCTAGCAGCTACCTTCAGCTATTCTGGACCTGCTTCATGGCTCTTTCCTTCGCGTTATCCATGGAGGGACGGATGTCTGTCTTTGGGGTGATGGGAGGAAGAGGGGATTTTCGACAGCTCGTGCATGAGATCATCTCCGAGAGAGGGCTCCAAAGGTATTTTGGCAAAAACTTCTATGGTTTAAGGGCAACATCCCAAGACACGTCTTCATTACTTGGCTAGTGGTGCGGCAAAGGCTTCATACTCAGGACCGACTTATGGGAATGGGGTTGTTAGATAGTGTTCTATGTGTTTTCTGCAAGAAGAAAGTGGAGACCCATGATCACTTATTCTTTTCATGCAGCTTCCTTAACCCTTTGATGCAGGAATGACGACAAAATTGTGCCGTGAATTTTGTCCCTGTTGACAATCCTACCTCTACTGTAGAAGTCGTCTCTACTACAGGCCTTTCCTCTGCTGTAGGCCTTTGCCTTGTTGTAGGATGTCCTTCTATTGTAGGCCTCCCTGCTGCGAACTCCTGCATCGGATACTTTGAGGCCTTACACAAGGTGCTCAAGGCGAAGAGGACCACACGGATCATCATTCAACTTCTGTTTTGCGGTTTGGTCTACACCATTTGGAAGCACAGGAATGACATCATTTTTTGAGCCTTAAAGCCGTGCAAACATGCTATGGAGACTTATTTGTTCAAAGCAGCTATGGACATTGCCTATGCTAGGAAAGAGTGTCTCAATGAGGATGAGAAGAAACTGGTAGCCAACTGGAAGATCAAACTGGATGGTTAAGTTGTTTGTATATGTTCATGTTTTGTGAGTCATGCAATTAATCATGTATGTAGTGGTTCTACTCGAGGAAAACTCTTGTAATACTTGTAACATGCGTGTATGCAATCCTACATAGAAACTCAGGTTTTTAATCATTAGGCAAGGAGATGAGGGGTATGGCTTATGTTGAGTCATCCCTTCCATAGCTTGTACATAACCTTATTATTTTCAATGATCAAAAAAAAAAAAAAAAAAAGATTGAGGTGCATTGATACATTGAATTGCTAATATATTTATAGAGCTAAATCAACGAAATATAAAACACTTTTTTGGTAAAAAACGTGGATGTTCAATGGTGGCCGGTAAAAAAAAACGTGTTCTTCATTTTGGTCAAGATTAGTGGCCTGGTCAAGATTAGTGGCCAACATCTTTGAGTGCACAAGTTAGGTGTATGTCGTCGACGGGCACAACTCTCTGAGGGTATAACCTTTTTTTCTGGTGGGTTGATGAGTTGATAATGGCGGGGAGACATACATCGAGGACGGCGCATTACGTGTACTTCGACGATGGGTAAAACTTGGGCACAACTCTCGACGGGTACAACTTTTTCTTTCGTTGGGTTGAAGGGTTTGCGACGACTGGAAGGCGTTCGTCGACGATGAGGGCCGTGGGCATAACTCTCGACGAGTGCACTAATTAGGCGTTCGTCGAAGGCGGGCCGGTGGTGTACATCAAGGGACCCGGGTTGAGAGCGAATATAGCTTGGATTTTTGAATCTTAATTGTCTTTTCTTTCTAAAAAAGGATATTATTGTTTCGAGTTGTATTTTTTTCAAAAAAAAATATATTTGTAGAGAATTAATATGTTACACTGCATGTTTAAGGAAATCTATTTGAAAATATGTATCTCTAAGGAATTTACTCTTATTTATACATAATATTCAAAGTCGATTTTTAGATGCAAATTTCATGCATGGGTACATGTCTTATCATGCTATGTTTTATGAAAATAAATCGTTAATTGTTTTAAAAAACAACAGCATGAAAAAACATTTAGGCCATGTATAGAGTTTGGGTGGTAGGACCCCATGCTCCGCATAACAAACTTTAAATAAACCTACAAATATGTTCTAGTATTAAATCTGTATTCATATATCTAAACATCAATTTGATGAGAATTATGTAGTAGCAAAGCCAAATTTGTGTTTTGCTTCCCTTTTATAAGATCTATATTACAATTCGTCTATTCTTTGGACGGAGGATGAAGACAAGAAGGAATTAATGTGATAAAATAAATTCCTTGAACAAGTAAAAAAATTACAATAGTCCGTTTATTTTTTAGCCGGACGTGTTAAATCTATTCGTTCAAAGAGAAAACGGACAATTTGGTCCAAAAAGTAACATTAATTGTTGTAATGTGACACGCGGTTTGGTTCTTATAAATGCCACTTGTTGTGTCTGTTCAAAAAAAAAAACTAGATGGTTTAATCATCTTAATCATGGTTGAAACCTCGATTAAGATTCATCCAATGACGGATGATGAATATACCACAAGTATTGTTTGCAAAGATTATCATATTCATCAAAATATATTTTAATCGTGGTGAAACGAGATGGCAACTTGTAAACATGGAAATGGTGAAATGTTTATAGCTTGTCATCCTTTTCAACCACGATTAAGATTCACCCTATGCGAAAAGGATGAGAGAAAAACACTAAGATGCATCGACAACCAAGAACCTGGAATATCAATTGAATTTATAGAAACTCAGATTGTTCGTTTAATTTTTAAATGATCAGTTAAGGTAAGTAAAAGTTTATTGTTCAACCAGCAAATGAGGAGAAAACACGTGTCATTATCCATGACACACCTCGTCCATTTAAAAAACAAATGGACAAAACATTGATTTTTCAACGTTTACATGGGATTATAGCACTGTTTCTTTTACAAGCGGATAGCAAATTTTCAAGGTCTGACAAAAGCTTTTTTTTTTTTTTATTAAACTCATACCATTCAGAAAAAAAAACACGTGATAATAGTATTTATTTTCAAAATATCTATTTTTATTTTAAATGAATGAAGAGGACTGACAAGTTTATTGTTAAACTGAAAAAAGTTGATTTTTATTAAATTCACACCATTCAGTAAAAGACACGTAGTAATGGCACTTACTTTTTAGCAGTTCGTTTTTATTTTAAACGGATAAAGAGAATTGACAACTTTATTATCAACTAACTATTGTTGGACACCTGTACGATGTGTTTATCATTTCAATGCAGCTGCAATGAATTACACTCCAATTCACTGTAATATCACCCATAATTTTCCAAAATCTCATCCATCGTCGTCTTAAATATATTTCACAAAATCCACTTTAAACATGGCATCCAACTATTTTGACAATTTTTCAAGAAATCGGAGATGAATCCAACCCCAAACATGGTTGAATCTAGCTAACTCTGGATCTGATTGTCCCAAACCATTTGAAGGTAGAATATTTGGATCATCGGACGAGGATGAGAAATGTCACAAATCGTATTTAAAAAAAGAGGTGATTTTTAAGAGAAGATCAAAAGAAGCCGAAAACATGTGGAACCAGAAGACTATTGCTTTCGTTTTTATACATGTCCAATGTGGAGAAAATCGACCAAGGAAGAGGAAGATAAAGTGAGGCCAAGAGTGAGACGAAGAGATAAGATGATCCGTATGGGTTGCAAAGCTTAATGTTCGTCGTCTACCATCCGACCAATAGTAGTAGGGTGGTTACAAGATACGAAGGAATACACAATCACCCGTTAATAACATCATGTAAGGCTTCATTCACGAGCACAAGAGTTACAATTACTCCAATGACACGTAACTTGAGTTTTCTACTATAGAAATTCGGTATTGGGTTTAGAAAAATGATAAACGTGCTCTTTGCATAATTCAAAGTTTTGGAGAACGTGTGGTTCACAGAAAGAGATGTGCGTAACAAAGTTCAAAATATCACCGATTCTGTTTGGATTTGCTTTGCTGAGCGTTTTAAAAGAGGAGACTTTCGAGTGGGTGTCACAGACTTGGTTGGAAATGATGAATAATAAATTATGGATGACAATCATAACAGATCAAGATAGAGCTATGCGGCAATGCTATTAGTTGAATTCTTTCGAAGACGCACCATGCTTTGTGTTCGTGACTAGGACTGTAAATGAGTTGAATCGATTTGTCAATCTGTTTGGCTCGACTCAATAAAAGCTCGGCTCGAGTATCATTTATTATGCTCATTAGCTAAGCTAAAGCATAATTTTAAGCTCGTAAAATCAAATTAGTCAAGGTTGAGGCATCAATGACTTGGCTTGATAGGTTCACGAGTCGACTTATTTATACTTTTATGAGATGACTCGATTAAAGGTTGGTTTACGTCTTGAGTGTATATATGTGCATAAAATCTAATTTCCAGAATTATAGACACAATATAATTAATATATTTTGCATAAAATTTATTTTTTCATAAAATTTCTCATATCGTTTTCTCTTAAAAACTACCATATTTTTTTGTATACTATATAGAACAATTATTTGATGGTTGTGTATCCAAATTGAAACCTAATTTCCAAATCAAAAGAGGGATTCTATATCTACGAAAGAATCAGAACTCAAAGAGGCACGATGCTCCGCTCGACTCGAGCTTGATTTGGGTCTATTAGGCTCGAATGAATAAATGAGTCGAGCTCAAACCTTATTATTAATGGAACAAGTCTGATAGGCTCGGTTTGATTAGACTCGAATCAAGTTTGAGCCTATCTTTTACCTAAATGAGTCGTGCCCAAGCCATGCCAAACGTCTCGGCTCATTTGCATCCCTATTTGTGACACATAAGTTTCAAGCGCCCAAAGCGCTTGTATCATATTTATGCAAGGTATCCCATAGACCTTTTAACATGATTTCAATATTTGTGTTTGAAAGTCCTTGATAATAGAGGACTTTGAGGAATGATGGCTTCAGTCACTGTATGAAGTGAAGGAGAAATGGATTTTGGCATACTTGAAATGGTATTTTGCAGCTGGAATGACAACGACATTGAGGAGCGAGGGGATGAATCATTTTTTGATCAATATGTCAACTGTTCCACCACGTCGAAGGACTTTGTGATGAAGTTGCATGAGAAATGGATTTCGGCATATATGAAATGGTATTTTGCAGCTGGAATGACAACAACATTGAGGAGTGAGGGAATGGAACTGTTCCACCACGTCGAAGGACTTTGTGATGAAGTCGCAGGAGGCGCTGGAGAAGCAACTTATGCGGGAAGGAAAAGCAGATTATGAAATCAAGGTGAAAAATCATATCCTAATACATAATTCTTCGATAGAGATTCAAAGAGTTAGTGTCTATATGAAGGAGATCTTCTAGGACATTTTTAGAAGATTCCGAAAAGAGTTGATCAAAACAAACCAGTACGTGATACAGAAGGTTAGGATAATACTAGTCCCAGGTGGAAATTCTACTCTTTGACCAACACATTGGATCCAATACGGGTGAGAAGAAAGTACACGGTAACCGACTTTGTGGATGACGGATGGACAATAAACAGATGTTTGAGCACTTTGAGATGATCTGTATGCATATATTGCAGTTTCTCAATAAAAACGATCACACGATTATTCCAACAAACTCGATACTTTCTCGGTGGACGAGAGATGCGAATAAAGATGTTTGTGGGATCGTACACACAGCTTCTGAAGATATGAATTTTGAGCAATCACCAACAATGCGTTACAATCATGTTTGTCGTGTCTTTCAGGGATTAACGACTCAAGCTTCGTGTTCAAAAGAAGGTTACCAATACGTCTCAGATAGGACAGGACGTGAAAACTAATCCATTGGTAAGTTTCTTTCCAAAGGTTGTGATGTTAACATGGTTGATGCCGATGACGAAAAATAAGTCAAGGACGAAGATGAAAGATTGCAACAAAGGCACATGCATGAAGAATCCAATTGTGGAGATATCGGATCATAAAATTATTCGAAAATGTTCGCTTTGTAGGACCTATACCGATCATGATAGAAGAAATCACTATGAGGTCTTAGGTTTAGAAAAACCCACCGAACAAAATAAAGATGAATAAGTTACATGTGTAAATCCCAGTTGTAACGTTATCCTAAAATTATTATCTTTTAAGTTTTGAATTTGTGAGGTTATTTCTCTTTTTAACGCTTATTTTTTACACTCTCTAATAATAACCAAATGAGTTAAACCCTAACCCTATGCATAGTTAATTGAAAATAAAAATGGATGAAATAAAACCCCGACCCTGAGCCTATGTGTCTTCTGTTGAAAAAAAGGGATAAATAAAACCCTAATGCTAATTGCTAATTCTCTTTATTGTCCGTTTCTCTGAGAAATGTATGAGTAAAACTTTTTGATTATCGAGCACGGTAAACTAGTTGTCCGTTTGAAAACAAAACAAACGAAGTAATTATCCAGCTCATCCGTGGACGTCTCAAATCTGTTCGTTTCTTTTATAAACAGAGAGTACCAATATACACATCCACAAAAACTATCGTCCATTCTCTTTCACTAATTCACCTAACCATTGCTTCTCCTTCGAAGACGATTTTCACCATCACCAAATTATCATCCCTACATACAAATTCAGTAGCAAACGTTAGGTATGGAGTTCAATCTGAGACCATCCGATCCTTCCATTCTTTGGGACCAAGACAAACATCTCTCGAATGAGGTTTGAAACCAACAAAAGCTTGACAAAAGCGAGACCATACAATACACAATAACCGTGGATAAATGGGTCTTGAACGACCAACAATGTCATTAGGTTTGTGACGTCTGATTCGGTATATTCATAATCCCTCAAGTTTTAACAAATATTGATGATTGTTTGATTTTGGTGTTGGTTGAGCGTTAGAGACCACAACCAACTCATTTCATTTCACAGTTGGTAAGAAAATTGTGACCTTAGAGGAAGTAGGCTATATACTTGGTTTTCCCGTCAAGGATAAATTGATTACGATCTCATCGTTTTAGGACAAGGGACATTATGCAAGGTTGGTTTTTGGGAATTATTTTGATCCCAAAGTTTTAAAGGACAGATTGATTAAGTTTTCTTGGTTTTACAACACATTCGGGCGTTATGGCCCCCTCGAAAATGCAATGAAGGAGGTTGTTTGGTTGATTACTCAAGACTTTTTTCATATTCATCATTGGTGCGGTTTTATTCCCATCGACTAGTGAAAATCCTATTCATCCTCGATATCTTAAGTTTTTCGAGGACCCAACAACGATTGATGGGTATTCTTGGGGTGCTTCAGTGTTGTCTCACACCTATATAGGTTTGTATCGAACGTTGCAGGTTGAGATAAAGAATATTATTGTTTGTTGCACGTTGTTGCAAGTAAATTTTAATCGATCATTGTTTAATTCATTCCTTAATCGAATATCGAATATAGCATATTTTTTTCTCAATATCTTGAATTTTTTATTGTTGTATATTTACAACATTAGTGTTTTGAGTGATTATTCATTGGTCGTCCAAAGACCCCCCGAGTCAAGGAGGGTATTCCCGAGGGCCATGGCTTGGAGAATGTTGACGAGATCGGAGAGAGATCCAATCCTCATCACAATTTTGTCTTCTATCGTAGGGAAATTCGATCGGATGGCATCGAATATGTTCACATGGTATCTCTATGGTGGTTTGATTATTAGCTGGATCGGGACATCCGACTATTCGAGTATGTGTGTATAGGGATGGAACACCCATCAAAACTTTTGTGAGCCGAAACCTGTTTTTTCAATAGAGGGATCTGTAGCGGGTATTCGGGGCACAGATTGCTTTGTGGGATGAATGATAGGTATTTATCTGTCATTGTAGATGAATCATTCTCTACGATAACCATAAAGGACTATCTATCATGGTATACGAGAATCACACATTTGCGCATTCATCCATAGGATCAAGTACAGATGCTGCAATATCAGCCTAGATCTTTATTTGATCAGTATTGGGCGTTGGATATTGTAAGTTTTGAATTTTTTTCGTATTTGACGTTCGTTGAATTTCTTCATATTTTCATGATTTTTATTCATAATTTTTTCTATTTGTTTCAGATGAGAACTCAACAGTTGATTTTGAACCGAAATGAGTTCACCAAGTTTCCTCTTCCCTATCCCATTTCGACATTGTTGTCGAAGGTTGAGTTGGGATATGTCAATTTTATGACATATTATTTTGAAAGGAAAAGTAAAGTTGATGAGAAATGAGGGGATAAGGATGTACGAGGCGAGGATCTTCGGGATATGATGCATATGGTCGTGATCTTTGGGTAGCAGAGTTCCCAACTCAGAGCCAATTCACAATCCAGATCCATATAATCGAGGCTCCCTTATATGGACACGATTGGGGACACTGAGTCAAGCCGGTTAACATGTAGCAGATTCCCATCAAGTCTGTTATGATCGAGTCGATCCTCATCGAGCCGTCATGTTCAAGATGGGGTCTGAAGGGATACGCAAAGAAGCCGATGTATAAAGGAAAAATAAGAAGGATCTTTGATAAATAGACTCAATGGACGGATGACTTGTTGGATTATGTCATTAAGGAGGAGCGGAATCGATTCTACGACCTTACTTACAAGATTTTTCGTTTCCTCTAACCCCAAACATGGTTGTACAATTCGGTGTTCGACGTCTATGTTTTTCTCTTGATCACAAGACTGTCAACGAGGGATCCCTTTGCATGTGTTCTCCCATGCATTTATATTTCTCCAATAAAAAAGAGGCCGATGCTTGATTAAATAAGAGAAACAAGAAGAAGCTTCTAGATGTTGGAAAGATAGGGCCTTGGTTTTTTTCAATTATAAAGCGCAAGGGTCGTTTAAGGAGAAGAATGTCATTTTCATGTCTATACATGTATCGGATAATCATTTCGTGTTGTTCATCTTCAACGTGGAGTATTGGAAGGTCATACTTTTTTTTTCCTTAAAGGGACATATCCTGTATGTCTTTCTCCCAACAATGTCACGTGGAGATTCTATTTTATATAAGCAGTTTTCACACGTCTTTATCTTTGTGAATTCATAACTTCAATTTCTCAAAATGTTGTTATTCTAACTTGTTTTCGTCATGCCGATGAGACATATCCCACATTTGCTTCAATCCTTCTCACAGAACAAAAATTTTCCGAACAATGATGCAGAATTTCATGCTTTCAATAATCGTCTATAACAACCAAATGAAATCGAACGTGGAGTGTTTGTTTTGAAGTTTATAGACTAAACATTGCAAGGAATACCACTTGACAATCTGGATGAAAAATGGACGGAGAATGTCGCTATCATATTTCGTTTTACGATAGCATGAGAATTATTGAAATATAGAGCTTGACCTTGATTATTGAAATATTTCGTTTTACGGAGAATTTCTTGTTGGTTTTTTAGGTTTAAACCTTTGAATGAATAGAATATGAATTGGTTTGTCGATTGATGCATTCGTTTGGGGATGTTTGCATGAATGTTGATGTATTTTGATGGTGTTTCGTGATCAAATGAAACAAATGTATGTGTATTTTAGATATTCAGGCATAAATAGACTAACCTTTTTTCTTTTTTGATTGCACTTTGTATAATCTGTTTCTGTTAGAAACGGATAGCTAATCTATAAAAACAACGACCTTCTGTTTCTTTTTAAAACAGACAATACACAATGAAACAAAAAACTAATTCCCAAACCATACTTTCTATATAATTCGTCTATTTTATAAACGACAATACAAAGTGAAAAAAAGAAGAAGAAAAAACTAAGTCCCAAACCAAATTTTATGTATAATCCCTTTCTTTAAAAAACGGAGAATGCAAAGTAAAAAAAAAAACATTGAGTCTTAAAACAACACTTTCTGTATAATCCGGTTCTTTTTTATGCGGACAATGCATAGTGATTAAAGTCCAAAATAATACTTTATGTATAATCGGTTTAAAACCAACGCAGATAATCCAAATATAAGATTTTTTCTTTTTTCTTTTACAAGGTACGTCTTTATTTTAGACGAACAAGTTATAGAAAGAAAAAAGAATATTCATTTTTTATTAAAACGGACATGCACGCAAAATAGACTTGAATGTTTCTGTTATTTTTTAAAATCGAGCCATCCCTTCTACCTCGTGGACAGCTGCCATTGATTTCGTCAGAATTGACTAGATTATATTGTTTATCCAAGGTTTGTACATTATCATCAGCCTATATATAATTGATAAAGAATTATTATAAAATATTAATGATAAATAAAATTATGAATTTTAATGTTGTTTCATAATAATATATTGCACAAGAAAATTTTTGCAACCTCGAGCATAGGAAGAAGTTAGTCATTCAAAGTGGAAAAAAAATGATAGTATAGAATTGAGGTGATATAAAATAAAAATGTTTTTATAATTTTATATGAAAAAAACTAAGTAAGAAAGTACTGCAAGTTTCGCTGAGATATCCTAAATAGGAGAAATGCTAGCAATTTTAATGGGACAGGAGAAAATACATCCTTTGTCCACATCATATCAAACCTAATATAAGTAGCATAGTAGCACTGTTTAGTAGCAAGGTGCGATGATGGAGATCGGACAGTTCTATCAAGATGCACTTCCAATAATACAGCAATCAGCCATGCCAAAAAAATCTTCACAGGGTACCCTTCTTGAGCAATGCTACTAGGTGTTCGACACACAAAGGTACGTATTTATGCAGCCTATCCATCTCTTATGAATTGGTAACCGTCACAAGCTCTGGCCTATCCCATACAAAGCTTTTCAAGGGCCAGGTTCTCATCACCATTGACACCTTCCAATGTACTCCTCACCAAAGCTTCGGGGAATCCCATCTCCGTCAGCTTCTGTACCTGCGGCATAAGCAAAATCTTCTGAAGCTTAAGCTTAAAGAAACACTAGAAACATTGAGCAGTAATTGTTACCAACAAAACGATGAGATGAGCCGACAATTAGTTTCTAGTTCCTTCAGCAGAAATACACAAGGGAAGAAGAACTGAAACCTTTTCATCGATTCCGACAGATGCCATCATGGCAAAAGCTTCAGTCCAGTAACGAGCAGTGCCTATGAAGGTCTTATACTCTCGAAGGTACTGTGCAACATGTATAGATATATTACGTAAGACACCAGAACGTGAGAAGATGAACAATAAATGCAAACTCAAGGGCTTCTTCGAAAACGATGAACATGGCACTGAACACACGCATCTTGATTATGATATAAAAGAAACAGGAACCTGCTGGGCGACTACTGCATCTTGAGGATCGTTGGGCTCAGGAGCAGAAAGTAGTGCTTGCAAAGACAAAAGCGCAGTTTTCATATTTAAGGCAGGACTCCATTGATCCTTCAAGATATCCAGGCATATTGCGCCATTTTGGCTGCTTATGTTTGGATGCCTTACACAAGATAAAGCAACAAGTTCAGGATCAAGAATAGGAGCACTTGAAATGCTGCAACGATAACAAAATAATCTGTAGTCAACACATTTAGAGCAGATCTAGTCCAGAAACAAGACAAGATAAATTAGATCTAGAGATACATACTTAGCAGAGTTTTGAAATTTTCTTTTTCGTAATATGGCACAAATTCGCAAACAAGGACACCCAGCAAAATTTTCTCAAGGAAATAGAGCTCGTATCTCTTTGTTTCTTGTTTTGGTTTATGCACTGCAATTCGATCACCATATTATCAAATAGAGGACAGCTTGTCAAGAAGGACAGCACATCCAACTTATGAATACTCATTGACCACTATCGAGAAAGAAATGGCAAGTAAAAGATGGCACTCAATGATGTATTGTCAAATATCTTCAGCATGATAGACAGAATGGAATGAGTCACTTGCACAGAAAATCCATGATAGCTTTCAAACCGATATTGCAAATCGAAATAGATGTGCATAGAGGTTTAGAGGTCACGACATCAAATCTCGCTATCACATATATTTAGCACTTGATAAGGTGCACCAATGCATTCATTGCATTATAAACAAGTTCATGCTGAAATACAAAATTTATGTATAAATATATATATGAGCTATAGCCTTGGGCCACTCCCTCTCTCTCTTGCATATGAGGCAAGCTTACGAAACGAACTTCAGCCGAGTGAAGTTGAAAGATCTGCACACAGATCTCAAATGTATGTATGTTGGAGTAATGAATCAGAAAAAGAAATTAAAAGCCCCAGAAAGATGGGAATCTCCGTACCAAACTTTCGTTATGAATCGCATTTTTGGAGGCTCATAAGGGTATTGATCTGTAAATACGATGGCAGAGAGAAAAAAAAAGGGTGAGAACCTGAATCTCTTAGCACAGGTTAGACACATAATAGCAATTACCAAGGTGAAATTGGAACAAACAAACGCCTAGGGCGTGGCTGATGCACTGGTCAAAACCTAAAATCCTTGTTGTAAATAGAAATAGAAATAGAAAGAGAGGTGGAGTAAGATGGGGGAAGAGGGTGAGCAGACCAGGCAAAACGATGTCGATGAGAAAGGTGCCGCCATCGTATGGAGTATCGATGGGGCCGGCGATGGAACCGACGAGATGAGCAAGAGTGTCGCCGGCGGGCTTAACAGTGATGCCAGTGACGGTAGCGTCCTTCCTCAGTTCGTGGAGTTCCTTTTGTACCCTTGCAGGGTCAAGCATCTTCCCAGAAGCGCTCGCTGCTTCAACAATTCCACGACTGGAAAACTGGATCGATGATCAATCAGACAGAGAGAGAAAGAGCAGCAAGGAATCCCTAATAGACAAGCCAGAATATGAAGCAAAACCCAACTTTTGAACCACTTGACTCCTCTCCTCACTCCATCATCGAATCATCTTAATTTTTAAGATTATATTATTGGATTATATTTAGAGCGACAATTGCCCAAAACTACGAACAACAGAAAAATATGGAGAGCCCAGAATCTCTGAACCAACTGCAAATGTGTACATCGAACTAGAGTAAAATTATACGGTATTTTTCTTACTCAAAATCTCAAATTTCTACAAATGTTATGACTCCCATCTATCTATAAAAAAACGATGTTTGATTGTATTATATTAAACATCGAAGTATATATATAATAGTAATTTATTTAATAAATAATAATTGCCCAAAAATAAAAGAGACCGAGAAATAGATATGATATTTATTTAAATATATAAAGGAATATTTTTTTTTGGTAAAAAAAATTTGTTTATTTTGGTATAACGTTTGTTTGGTCGGTCGTACATTAATAACATGATATTTATAATTTATAATGTTTTTTATCATCTCATATATATTATTCCAATACTGTTACATATTTATTTTATTATTATGACATCATTAAAAAAATAACAATCACATAAATTATTTAACATTATCATCACATAAAATTTTCAAATATAATCAATGAGATTTAAGCCAAGTAAAGAACAGTTGGTGGCAGGAGTCAATTCCATCATATAGACTCGTGGTTAGGGAATTTGGGGTTTAGGGTTTTAGCATTCTGGACATTGAACCCAGAGACCTGAGTTCGACTCCTGTGGGACCATTTAGAGTGTTGGTTTGGGGTTTAGGGTTTGGGGTTTAGGGTTTAGGGTTTAGGGGTTAGGGTTAGGGTTTAGGGTTTAGGGTTTAGGGTTTAGGGTTTAGGGTTTAGGGTTTAGGGTTTAGGGTTTAGGGTTAGGGTTTAGGGTTTAGGGTTTAGGGTTTAGGGTTTAGGGTTTAGGGTTTAGGGTTTAGGGTTTAGGGTTTAGGGTTTAGGGTTTAGGGTTTAGGGTTAGGGTTTAGGGTTAGGGTTTAGGGTT